>JAMKCH010003020.1:0-69762 GCA_023653785.1 Ophioderma brevispina
TAATTAAAGGTGCATTTCGTGATGTCAGCACCTTCTGTTTTATTCATTGATCACTAGCTATCCTTGAGAAAAACTTATTCTCAAAATTTGAGCTGATCCCGATCTTGCAGTTTTGTGTTATTAGCAATTGCTCGTTCCCACAGTCCCATAGGCTACTGTGCTTGTAATTTCTGTCCATTTACGGACAGAAAATACAAAATTGTGAATTCTTACAGATGCGACCGAATTTGCAGGTAAGATTGGGCACACATGGATTTAATTTACAACCCTTTCAATTCTGATAAAATTTTTAAAATTTTTTAGTAAGATTGGGGGACGAGGCTGTGGATCATGACAAATCCCCTTTAACATTATTGAACAATGTATTAACAGTATTACAATGGGTCAGTCAGATAGATAGTATAATATCATCTACCCAAGGAAAAATCATTTTTTCTCAATTTAAAATAACTGTCTGGAATTCCCTGATCCACTAACCTTTCCTGTGTGTGTATGTGGTGATGTGGCCGTGCATGCGTGCGTGCATATGTGCGTGCCTGCGGTGTGGTGTCTGTGTACAATGTGTGTCTATGTCTGTATGCCTGTCTGTGCCCGTCTCTCTGGCTGTCATGTTTGTAGGTGTGTGTCTACATGTGTGTGTTTAAAACAAATGTCAAAAATAAGTAATTAACATTATTGAACAATGTATTAAAAGTATTCACAATTGCTCAAAGCAAGACCAAGAAATCAATTTGTATGTACATATGTACATACGTGTACGTGTGTGTGTGCAGCGGTGTGGAAGTATTTACCCACGGTGTAGTCTGTGATGTATTTTTCCCATCATTTGAGGAAGGGCACCCCCGGGGGGGCACTGACATTGGAAAGAGGTACGGGTATGTGCGGCCTTAAGACCCCATTTTTCGCGGTCTCTCCAGCCGTTCCCAAGACCCCCAGGTGAAAGCATGGAATTCAGTTCTTAAGGTCCCCTTTCAGAAAATTTTGGCCTCAGAAGCCAATTTTAGTAGCCAAATTTCAGCTCCCAAGCCTGCAAATCCCAAAATTTCAGTTACCAAGCCCCTACTTTCGGAGACAAAATCCGTTCCCAAGCCCCCAAGTTCGGAAATCGGGGCCGCACATCCCTTACCTGAAAAGAAAATAAGTTGAGTGTCCCCCCCCCCCCGGAGGGCACCCTCAAGGGTTAAGTTTAGAAATTGAATTAAAAGGGCATTAAAGGTAATTCCAAGAACTTCATTCCAAATATCAGCCCCATATGTCAAAGCATTGGTTTCCCAAATATTCTGGAAAAAAAAATGATTTTTTAATGGAATGGATATTCGCATCATTTGAGGAAGAGCGCCCTCAAGGGTTAAGCTTACCCAAATAAGGGGCAATATGAAGGTTAATTCATGGAGTTCGAGAGTTGTTTAGAGTTTTTTGTGTGTTGGGTGAAATAGGATGAAGTCATCAATGAGTTGTTTTTAGGATTTTTTGTTGGGTGAAGTAATATTTTTGAAAAAAAATTGTTGATTTTTTATGGAATGTTACTTTCTGCACTCATTTGAGGAAAAACACTCTCAAATTGAATTAAAGGGGCAGTATGCAATTTCAAAAGTTATGGAGTTCATTGATGAGTTGAGTTAGGGTGTTTTTGCTGTTGGGAGTTGATTGGATTGATGTCATTGATGAGTTATGTTCTAGAGTTTTGGTGAGTTAGGATTGGAGTTCATCAACGAGTTATGTTCAGACTTTTTAGAGTTATTTGAGGTATGGAGTTCATCGATGAGTTATGTTTTAGAGTTTTGATGTTTTGGTGAATTCAAATGGAGCCCGTCAATGAGTTTAAGAGTTATTTTGTAGTGAGGTATGAATGGAGTCATCGACGAGTGCATGTTCTTAGAGTTATTTGTTGAGTTGTGGAGTTCATAGATGAGTTCAGGTTTAGAGTTTTTGATATGTTTTGTGCGGATACATGGAGCCATCACGGTTTTAGTAAGTTATTTGTTGGTGCGGTATGAATGGAGTTCATGATGAGTATGTTGTTTAAAGTCATTTGGTGTGAGTTATGGATGGAGTTCATCACTGTTTGAGAAGTTTGGTTTTTTGGTGAGTTGTGGCATTAATTGATGAGTTAGTTTTGAGTTTTTTTTTTGTTTTGTGAGTTATGAATGGAGTTCACCAATGATGAGTTGTTTTATGAGAAAAAAAAAACAACTTCTCTGTTGGTGAGAGATGGATAGGTCATGATGAGTTTGCGTTTTTAGAGTTCTTGCTGGTCGCGAAAGCGGGTGCCGCCTTGTATCTATTAAAGGCCATTATTTACATTTTAAGGGCCTTCCCCCCCCCCCCATTAATCAATCTTATCCAATTAATTCCTCCATTACCAATTAAAGGGCCATTCAGGCCATTTCTGTTACACAATTTTAAAGGGCTATTCCTCATTTGCCAAAGGAGGCACATTTCCATCATTTAACTGGAAAGGGCCAATGCAATTTTATTTAAAAATAGTGCCATTCCTCAGTTACCAATGAAAGGGACATTCCTCATTATTACTCAAATATTAAAAGGCTATTCCTCCATTTACACCCCCCCCCCCCAAATAAACAGCCAATTCCTCAATTTTAACAGTTAAAAGGGCCATTCCCAGTAAAGGGGCATATATGATTTTATGAAAATGGTTAACATTATAATATAACTGCATTTACAAGAGGCATGTAAGTTTCAAAAAAAAAAATGACAGGAATGTATTTTTTGCCCATTTGAGAAGAGCACCGCAGGGTTCATGTTGACCTCAAATAATTTAACTACACGCACATTTTCTTTTGCCAAAGCATATTAATTTTTTATGCATCTTGAATCTTATGTGGTTCCCCAAAAAACTGTCTGCCAACCAATAACTTGTCTTCGGTGTCTAACATTGGTCTCAGAATCATCCAGTTCCACCATACCGTGGGTCTATGCATCAGTGAATGCTCGAGTTTGTATTGGAGGAAATACGAAAATCCATTCAGCCTATGTTTTATATTGAAATGAAGCAAGTGAAAACTACGTTTGTTTCATTTTAAAGGTTCCAAGGAAATGAGATGATACAACCCCTACTACAAATCTTACGGGGACCATTCCCTTCCAATAAACAGGGCCCAGAAAAAAAGAATACACTACCAGTTGAACCTGAGAATGTTCTTTACTCTCTGAAAAATCAATAGTTTCACAAAATGATGTCATCACCAACCCAAATATGAATGCTTTTGCACTTTCATGTATCAAGCTGACACAAACCACACAATTCTATGCATTTCCTGGTACCTTTGAAGACATTTCTGCTACCTAAATACAGGTAAAAGTCTTAATGTATATGAAAAAAATATATGACACATAAGGATGCCTTCAACAATCTCTCGGTGCAATTTAAATTGTACGAAAATCTGATTATAAAAGCCTTCATATGTAAAAAATCTCCTAAAGGAGATATTCAATAGTTTAGACCATACATCATCTTTTGAAATGTCTAGGTTCTGATTTTGTTGTTTTTTTAGTTTTGGCGGGTATTTGAGTCCAACACAAAATCACAATCACGATAGGAAGATTAATTCAATATTGTACAATGACTACACTCCTCAAGTCTGCGCCTTGAACGTAATTTCGTGTGGTAGAATTGTCCCCGATATTGTCATATATAGTGAACCGAATTGACAAAAATCGGTTCACTAACGGCAAAATAGGCAAAGTGTTCATAAAAGTATTCAGAAATTCAAAGTGACCAGCCATGTCAATTTGTCACCATCAAAGGTAATAAACGGGAGTAATAAAACTCTAAGACAAACCCAGGGGCTTTATTTTGCTTAAATTGTTGTAGCATAGACCTACCTGACATCATTAGTTGCGTCAACAACTTATATAATCTTTTAAAGGAATCCCGTAATAAGCACATTAATTCCTAATTCGGTAATTATATGTTTACGACTCTGGTCCGTTTATTATTTTTTGTTCTTAAATATAAAGGGAAATTAAAATTGACTGTACATACTTCTTGAGCCTAATAAGCGGCTAAAATTAAGATTCGAGTTTAAAGTGTTTGGATTGCTCGACATCATTAGGGACCGGGTGCATACATGATTTTATTCTGAATCCGTTGAAAGGATATGCGGACTACAAAGTTGTTTCATTCTTAATTTTGTATATGGTGTTATGAATGTCTTTGATAATGTTAATGCACAAATTTTTTTGGGGGGGGGCAAGGTAATAAGGCATATGATTCTGTAATTAAATTAAAATGATACGTCTAAACTCAAATTCTATTTTCCTTCATCTCAATTTTATACAAATGTTTACCTTATTAGAAACTATATACAAAAGATAGTAAATAATAATATTTATATAATAGTAATAAGTGGAGTTAAAATATATTTACAATAATGCAAAGATAAGCGAAGATACATAGAACGCACAGCGTAACATTGACGATATGATAGTGTGGAATCCGTTTCATGTATACGCCTATATTTGGCAGAATTGTAGTGAATCTATCAAATTGTATTAAATACGGGTCACATAGGGTAGTTAAACAAACTAAAGATAAAATAATCACACATGATAACGTGGTTGATTGGTCATTTCTTTACCGTTTTTTAACAAAAGAAAAATGTTATAGTATAGTCTATGAACGGGTCCGTAAATAAAATGTCTTTAAAAATGAGGGAAGAAAGAAACAGGCCTACACAAAGCAAAATTAATATTATTTTTTCATGGTCGGATATAATGTTAGCTTTTAGAACATCTTTATTTTTATAACATTACATTAAACGACTGGCACAGAAGACTAATCGCGCACTTTTTACAAATTTCATAAAGTGCGCAGCGAACATTAGTGATTTCGGGAAAGTAAGCTTAATGAAAAAATCCCTTTTGACGCAAGTTAATAGCTTTGAAGACACTAAGGAATAGAAAAACCACAGCACGAGCAGAAGAATATCCATCAGTGACTGCATGGTGTATAGCTTTGATTGTCTGTTCCATTCACCCTATATTGCTGTTGTCACTGAAAGCTCATTACACTATTTTTTTGTTATAAAGAAAGCGATTTTTTACAGCATATGACATAACGCGACTGATGTACTAACTTCAAATTGAGTGGTACTTGACCGCATGCGACTATTGTTGATACCGAGTATGGAATTTCATTTTCGACTTTCCTAATTTCAGAATTATATTGATCTCTTTTTTGGGAAAAAAATACAGGCACATATGTTCAATTGAAAACAAATAAAGATAAAACAATCACAACATAAAAAATGTTGGTTAGTCATTTTTCGGTTATTTTTAAAAAGAAACTGCCTTATTATTGGAGGCTGTGGAGGTTCCGTAAATTAACAAGTCTTAAAAAAATAAAGAAACAGAAGGAAAAATAGGCCTACACGACATAGATGTGAAGAGAGTGGCTACTACAAGGCGCTGACAAAACAACGTTTAATCTTACTATTTTTTTCATCGATAAATTTGTTCAGCATTTAAGACATTTTATATTGTGACAACCATTTCTATTTAAACGCCTGATACCGCGAATAATCGCGCCACTTTTACAAATTAATAAAAGGGCGCAGCGACTTTAATGATTTATTTGAAAGTACGCTTAATGAAAAAAAAAATACATTTTTTTTTTTTGACGCAAATGCTTGCATGTACACACATTGTCAAGTAAAAACCAAACGCAGCAGCATATGGTCAATAAGTGCGCGTTTATTGACTTGAAATGGTTTTAAAAAAACATGCAGAAGATGATAAGGTTTTATTCAATTTAAGAATTGCAGGAGCACCGTCATATAATAACGGAACATTTTACCTTTTCTAGAAAAGCTGCTATACTACTGTATTTCAAAAGACCGAGGGCATTTCCAGAGGGAAAAAAAAATGAAACGATCTTTCTCGAATTCAGATTGCATTACCAATGTTATTAAAGGCACGTCGCGCCGCCTTAAGTAAAAATATAATTTGGTACTTTCAGAAAATCCAAGCCTGCTTCTCTAAAGGGCCAAATTTGGACCGCAGACAAAATCAAAATTTTGTTTGCTTTCCTTTGGTACGATGAACTTATAATGTAAGTTTTTTAAATTATTGACATGGGAAACATTATACGTTTAACGCGTTTATTAACATCTCTTACGCAACTCCCCATAGAGCTTCATATGAGCACAAAATTATAAACATTGGCCGATACAAAAATACCCTCTCTGTAGTGTAGGCCCTATCATCGCGCCACGGACGAAAACTTTCCCAGATTCATTTTCCAGAAAGCGAGGCGAGGAAGATTATATGCGTCGTTTTAGCAATATAACAAAGTGCGCATCAAGGACACAGATCAGCGATGAATGGCCCTGTCAATGCCACTACGCGCAAAGTGCCATATTCACAGTGCGCGGCGCACTTCTAAATTCGGGAGGAGGACGCTTATTTCTCCCTAGCGCAGATTGCTTAATCCCAAAGTGCGGCGGCGCATTCTGTATATCGACATTAGTGCGCGCGCCATAGTTTGTTAAGCCAGACTTTGAAAATTACAGGTCCACATACCTGCAGTCTGTGATCGATGCAGGAGGAACAATTGACGAATCGACAGCATCACAATGCACTGTAAAATCGATAGGAAGGTGCTCTAATACACTGGAAATCCGCAATTGAAAAGTCTCGTGAAAAAAGCCGTCATGGAGGTCTCCCTGAAGAATGAGTCGCATTTTTTTTTTTTTTCAATTGTTATTTATCAGCATAACATACGAACGTTTACGAAATTATTAGAACAGTATAATAGATAATATTACATAAAGTATCAATGAAGGACTGTACTAAGATAAACATGTGAGGCAAATGATTGTGTTATGATATGCTAGGACCAGTAATTGGACCAACCCGATAGGGCTTATGAATATTGCTGGCCTGTAATACATAACAAGTGAAATAATCTACTCAATATTCCAATAATAATACAAGTTAAGGGGTGAAATAGAGAATTAAATAGGTTAATAGACATAACAAAAAAAACAACGGACAAACAAACAAAACAAACAATATATATAAAGGCTAAACAAAACACTTAACGGAAAAACGGGATTGACGCGCGAATTTAGAAGACGGAGAGACTTTTCAACCTGTCTTGCTGAGGTATGCTAATAATATTTCCATAATGAGGAAGCAGAGATTAGAAGAGGTTAGAGGTTGAAGAAAAGGTAAGGACTAGAGATAGAAATAGGATGAAGAAAAGTGAGAGAAATGAGGACTTGGGTTAAAAGAAATGTACTGGTTGATGAGATGTTTTTCAGTGAGCTTAAAAGTATTTTGTTTGTAATTGTGGATGGATTTGGAAAGATCTTCTCCAAAGTTTGGCGCCGTGATACTGAAAAAAGTGCTTTTCAGAGGAGGATTTTGGGAGGGGAGATGAAGTTTGTCAGCTTGTCGGGTTGTTAGAGCTGTGGATTGTATGTTTGTGGTAAATAATTGTGAAGTTCGGAGGGTTACAATGATTGTTTGTGGAAAGTAAAACTGAAGAGCGTGTTTTGAAGTTGGTTAGGGGCTCTAATTTAAGTGTTTCAGTGAGTGAAATAATGGCCAAAGTGTGAGTTATGGGGGGTGAGTTGTGGATTGTGATAGTGCGAGGCCCATTTCTAGTGTGGGGCATTAGAGACTCTCTATTCACGTAGGTTGCTACGGACAGTGTGTAACTTCACGACAGTAGGCTGGATACGGCGATTTCTGCTTAGTTAGGCCTAAAATTGTATTACAATCATTTTATTACATTTGAAAAAGCTAGTAAAGTAATAACTATATAGCCAATTATGCAAATCCCAATTTAGCCTTTGAGATAAAGCCAATGCAGAAATACCACACAAATCGACCCACAAGAGTACGTCATATCGAGCATTATAATTTACAGGTGTACAATCGTTACAACATAAAATATTCATAGGATAAACCATCGTTCAACAAATACAACATTAGTTTGCAAAGTATTGTAAGAATTTTAAACAAAATGTTTTTAACATGTAGGAAGTGGACGAATTGGTACAAGGAGGAAAGGTTTTATCGGGAACGAATTGGTTCATCGGGACAATGTACCTGGCGAATTGGTACTGGACACAAATTGGTACTTGGACATGGTACCTGGACGAATTGGTGGGCCGAATTGCGTTTTGGACGAATTGACGTGCTTCCGAGCAGATAAATTATCTGAAGAGTAGATATTGAAGGTGCAGATGCTGTATTATAATTAGGTGTTCATTCATAGGATTGGGGTATATTGTTATCGGGTGAGCAGAGCGCTGATAAGGGGAATATCAGCTTTTTTTGTTGGTTTTTTTGTCGCGAGCCCCATGGGGTGAAGCGAAGGCTGAACCCGGTTAGGTTATAGGCTAGCGCACATGGTAATTCCCCATATCAGAACGACGCAGAAACGATAACGAATTTATCATACCACGAAGGCTATCTAATTATATTAACAAGAACATTTTGTGTTGTTCTTTATGAAAACCTATATTTTTTTCTGTAAAATGTAAAGTCTATGAACCACATGGTTTCTGCCCCCCAACGAGTGAAACGAAAAATAATCACACCGATCGGTAAATGAATCAGGAGAGTACGCGGTCACCGACCTGATATAATGCGTAGTACGCATTGAGTACGCGCTCACGACCGGAGCAGGGAGAATATAATCTGGCAGGCGGTACCCTTTGATATCTCCTAGTGGTATGATAAGACGCTTTAATAACCAAAATTCCTATGAAGGAACCCGTTCATGTTACCGTACATTCTGGTTAACTATCACTTCAACAAAATTAAATCCATTAAATATCATAATTGGCCTGAATTGCCATGATTTTTAACGCTTTTGGAATTCACACAGCAACTATTATAATGATTGTTATACATGTCACATGATGCGTATGGACCCAATCACGTATGTCGCTACATACGTGGTAAACACGAGTATATGTAAACAAACGGTGGCGATGGAGACTGCCAGTGATAAATCATATAAAGCCAGAGTGAATTACGATTTGCAAATCACCACTGAATAATGGAGAATTTTCTTTCTAGGCCTCTGGCCAAATAGTGAATATTTATCTATTGTTTTAGCAGTGATTAGTGAATCCTACTTGCACTCATGTCTTACACGATCTATTACTGCAGTGCACCATGACCTATATGTGCGTGTGTGCGTGCATACATTTGTGTGTGCATGTGTGTGTATATATGAGTTTATCTTTTTGTTGAAAACCTACTGTTTTTCTTACATAGTACCCTAGCATTCCACTGGCAGTATATCATGTGTCTGGGGAGTATGCCATGTTGTATCATGCAAGTCAAAATGGAGCTTTTGATCTGAAGGCTGTGGTAATGGAAACCCTGACAGGAAGAGGAGCAAGAGCTGGTAGGTTACTGTACACACTACTCAGTCTATAATAAGAAAAGCTGTTGTTTTATCTATTTCCTATATGTATGATAGCAAAACACTGAACTGTACTGTCAGACAGGTTTATACTTATAACCATGCCAAACTATTTTAAAGGAGGATGGCCCGATTTAAGGATATGAAGTTTTCATCTTGATAGATTGGCCTTCACTCCAAAACCCCATCTGTAAAGTTTCGCGCCGACATTTCAATCCGTTTTGATGCGCGAGCTAAAAACGTGATTTTGTAAGCCCCATTGAGTACTGTGTAAAATTAATATTGGTCGACCAAAATAGGGCACATTTTCGCTCATAACTTCCAAACCAAACATCCTTTGGATCTAAGATTTCACAGGGTAAATGAGAAAAATAGTAGCTTTCTTCTGATACCAAAATATTGACCACTTCCGGTACAATCTGGGGCTTCTGGGGACGAGGCTATTAGCGATCGGGCCATGGACTTTTAACCTGTAATTTCAAAGTAATCCACTGTTTTTAATTCAATGACTGATTTGCCTATTTCATTGTACTGATGGTTTTCTTGTTTGTTTCAGGTGCTGATATCATCATAACATACTATACACCACAAATACTGGAATGGTTGTCACAAGATGACAGATGAACCACAAAGGAATATTTTAACATCATGTAATGCTGATAGTGTATATTTGTGTTTGTGTGTGCATGTGTGACCTTGTATGTGATGCATATATGTGATCCAGGTGTGATTAACTACAGTTGTTGGTTTATGTATAGAAAAGTGTGACCACACAGTTACGCTTAATTGCTAATACAATTTAAAAAGGAAACAACAGAAAAGTATGAACTTTCTTCTGATAACAAAATCTCAATTTTGATAAAGTAGCGGGGACGAGGTTGTCGATCGGGTCATTCACCTTTTAACCCTAACATCCTTTTGGTTTCTAGCCTATCTCCAGAGAGGAAGGGAAGGGGTAAAGGGATAGAAGCTAAAGAAAGACCGATGTCCGTGGCGGGATTCAAACCCGGGGCCTCCGGCGCACCATTCCCATGAGCAGGGATGGCAAGCCACGAGGGAGTCGCTGGCCCGGCCAGCGATTTCATGCCCATATGAGTGTAGGTACGATGACGTCATCGCATCTTTTTGGACTTAGTGCATTTTCTTAACCTCAGCTCATTGATTTTTAGTGGGTTTTGGTAGTGATCGTGTTTAGAGAATATATAAGAAATTTCATATTTTTCTCATTGAATGTTTCCTTTTGATGATATTATGAACAAAAATGTTCCTAAATGTAGTCATCACATTTGATTAACACAAATTGTCCTATGGGCATATTTAGTACACATTTTTGGTTCTATACTATGCAAATGGCTGGACCGTTTTAACTCAAAATTCGTATCAGATGTTTTTGGTGATATTCTTCCATGTGAGGGAGAAAACGTTATATAAACTAGAATTTGTCAGTCCTCGTCTTTCACGCTCACCATATGCAAGGAAAATCTGTGGGCCGTCAATCAGAACAATACACAAATGAGCTCATTAACGGCTGACACAGAGATTTCAAAATATATTTTTTTTTTTTTTGTGTAGCAAATAAAATAGTCCTCTAGAACTAAAGATAATCACCTAAAATACTTAATTCCAAAGTTAGAGGTGAATTGGAATTTTCGTTTTCATGCAGTTAACATTTGTGCATAGGATACAGTGTATTAAAAAAAATTCCGGATCCGGAATTTTAAAACAAGTTGTAATTTTTTTATACGAAGGACTTCGATTTGAGCTAGTTATTTCACACAATGATTAGTATATGGACAAGCATGTTGTATAAAAAAATACAATTTGTTTGAAAATTGAGTGCGCCCTCATCGGGAAATCTCTGAGTCAGCCTTTATTATATACCTCATATATAGATTCCTCTCATCTGAATTGGTTAAAAGTAGAGTCATTAAAATAGCTGGCCCCTAAGATGACGTCACGATGAACTGTGCCCGGGCATGGCAATCGACTGTGCCCGGAAAATAATAGGACAGTCTCAACACCGTGTTCATACATCTCGCGTGTGTGCGCGTCCCCTGTGTAACGATAGGCGTTGCAAATAGTGTGTAAGTTGTAGGAATTGTCAGTTCGGGAAATCTTTTAACCAATCAGATGAGAAGAATCTATATATTCGGTATATAAAACAAATATTGACTGCTTAATATTTGGGGCACAGTTAAAATTATAGGCCCTCGGTGATGTCAAAACCATGACTATGCCCTCAGCTTCACTTCGGGCATAATCATGGTTTGACATCACCTTGGGCCTATAATTTTAACCGTGCCCCTCATAGCAGTCAATATTTGTATAATATGCATGTTTACCGTCAACACTATGCATAGGTCACACTTGTGTTTATCACATTTCATTTTATTTGCCAGATTAAAACAAACAAACAAAAATGATTACAAATACTGTATTGCACAATCAAATGCAAAACATCCACACGAAGGAGGATGGTCATAACACTTGTATATGTAACACTCCTAAAAAATAACATACCAAGTGTCATCAAATTTGGACTTTGCATTCAGGTCAAAGTTCACCCTTTTTTCAAAATGTTAATGAGAGAAACATTGTATATACATACATCATACAGCGTAAACCAAACGCTAAGTGTGCCTGCCAGCCATGCTGGTGGCCCACAAAAATCGGACTTGATCGAGTCACTTGACTTTATTCAGAGGATAGGATATTTAAAATTTGAGATTTTTATATCATATGAACAATTGGCTTAAGTGTAGTGTGTGTGCCCAATCGTATATGCAGATTTGACCTACTTATGAAAAAATTCATAATTTTTATTTTCTGTCCGTAAGCAGACAGAAATTACTACACAATGATCTATGGGGCAGCGTGATTCTAGCATTGCCACATAACAACAAAATGCCCATCAGAATCAACTGGCATTTTGTAAATAACCTTTTCTTGAAGATATCTACCAAAACATTAAAAAACGAAGGTGCTAGGATCACAAAATGCACCTTTAAGTAAGCTAGAACTAGCATAGGCATTTTAATATTGCAAGCATAGTCTCTGGACAACCTAATGATAATTATTTCAACCCAACAATAGCATCACATTTTAGTTAGTTGCTGTGTGGTGCCGTGCATGCTGGTAGTAATACATTGTGTCCATTCTTCATGTGTAAGAGAACAGGGAGTCCCCATAATTTAGTTTCCTACAATCTTGAACAAAAGTAGTTGGCACACCTTGTGAAAATTTACTCTGTTACACTTGCATAATTCTGCCATTTTTGAAAATATGAAATTGAATTTTGTTGGTATCAAGCTTGAAGCTTCTGCTAATCCATAAAACCCCCTCCCCTTCCCCACCAATCAATGTTGAATGTTGTTAGGTGCACTGTAACACAATTCAGGTTTCAACATTGTTCCGGGGGAGGGGGGGGGGCAATTTTACCGTACGGTAAGAAAAGTGTGCCAACACTTTTGTCCAAGATTGTAGCTTGCATGTAATACAGAGTAAACTCTGACCCTATAGACGAGGGTTATTGGGTAGAGTAAGAAATGTTTGCAGCACACAGTGGATAACACACTAGACAGATGGAATGTGAGACTCATAGGACATTCCAGTTCTTAACATCGGCATCAAAATACTTGCACTATAAGCAAAATCGGCATTACTGATTCACGATGTATTGTGGGAAGGTTTTGCCACTTTTTAGGACTCCTGACCTTTGACAAATCAAGATTATGGTTTTTATCCCCCTGGCTTGAAAAGCAGAGGGGATATTGCGAGGGTGCGAATGTCCGTATGTATGTGTGTGTGTATGTATGTGTATGTGTGTGTTCCAGTTTGGTTAGGTTTTGGTTAGGTTTTCGTTTTTCGCGTCTCCTTCAAAAAGTTTAAGTCCGATTTAAACCAGACTTGGGGTTAAGGTCCAATTGGGGTTCCTTCATGTGTGGATGATGTCAAAGGTCATGGATCAAGGTCAAAGGTCATCTGAGGTCATGTTCCAGACTGCCATCTTGCCAGGGGGATGACGCAAGTTTACTTGCTGTATTTTTTATAATTTTTTTAATGAATTACTTCAACTATGCAGCCAATAAAAATATATGCTTGTTAAAGGCATTATAATACCTATATTGTAATTATTATTTTACATTGCATGTTTAACTTGTTTTTAAGTTATCTTGCATTTTTACTGTACTTTGTAATATGCATTTAAGTTTGTAGTTTTAAGTCATTTCATTCTGTAAGGGCTCTGAGCCTTTTGGGAATGGTGCACTAAATGCTGCATGTATGTATGTTTATGTATGTATTTTTTCTGTAGAGTAAAATGTGTTTTCTATTCTACTTCTCAAAAATATTTTAGAACCATTTGTTTTAAATTGCAAAAAGGCACTTTTCCTGAAATATTGACGGGTGTCACCAAATGGCACAAAACTGAAAGATAAACGCCATGCAATTGTATAAAACAATTGATAATTGCTCAACTAATGACACTAGGAATGACCATCAGACGGACCAACATGTGTGATATTATCAAAATATTTCAATATTTTATTATAAAAATAATATATAACTCTGAGTGTTCTTCCTCATTCACAAAATGACATAAGTATTGGTACTTACTGGTTTCTTGTTTGATCTTCATCACTAGTCATGCTTAAGGTACCTTACGCAAATTTGAGCTTCTTGGACCTTGTCTTGACCTTAATGGACCCCAGTTGCATACTGTTCAGTACCCCAGATGGGGTTCAACAATATTTGGCTGCTGTGACTATTGTTTAGTCTTGCTCATTTCTTGCTTAATTTTGGAGATGGGTTTTTGGTTGTTTGTTTGAATGATCAAGATCATTATGTTGGATATATGTGTGTGTGTGTGTGTGTGGGGGGGGATTCCAGGCACATAATGGTTCTGGGTAGGTAGCTGTGTGTTGTAGCAGCCTTTGTGTGAGTGATATACAATTGTTAGGATGGGGAACATAAAGACCAGTGGAAGAAGCCTGCTTTGTTTTTGCTAACATAAGAGTGTGACAAGATGTTTTTGATTTCAGCATGGAGGTATATGCATGCAAAGTGGATATTGCTTGGGAGGTATCTTTGAGGTGACGTGGACCATGGTTTCCTTGCTGAAAACAAAGCATCGATAGTGGTTGATTTTGTATATTGGTTTCCACATGGAGTGGCATACTATTGACCCCTTCAAGTGATGATAAATGTTTTGCAGTTCTGGCAATACTGAGCCACATTTGAGTGTGAAGCCAAGTTACTCTTTTATTGCTGGGTATTGGGGTTAAAGTGGGTGACCCGATCATGATCCATATTTTCACATGTTTTATCCTTAACATGCAGGAAAAACACGAACAAAAACATCGATTTCAAATTTTTGATTAAAATCGGCCCAGCCGTTTGGATATAGAAAGCAAAAACGTACTAAATTGGCCCATAGACATGTTTGTTAAGACTTGGTACCCCACATTGTGAGACATTTTTGTTCATAAAATTCCCGGCCTAAAATTTCACTGGGATATTAATGAGAAAAATATGAACTTACTTCTGATAAACCACAATCTGCATTTTGATGGAGTCAAGTGGGGGGGGGGGGGGTATGTGTCCGATCGGGTCCCCCCCTTTGAAGGGTGTCCAAAACTCTGCATCATCTTGCTGTTGTTTTGAATTTGCCAAATCCTGGAATCGTCTGCACAGTGCGCCTCTTGAGGCATTCTTTAAGTGGCCAGTAGTACTGATGATCCTGGATCATCTGCACAGTGGCTCTTCTTGAGGCATTCTTTAAGTGGCTAGTAGTACTGATGATCCTGGATCCTCTGCACATGCTCCCTTGAGGCTCTTTAAGTGGCCAGTAGTACTGATGATCCTGGATCATCTGCACAGTGCTCCTTGAGGCATTCTTTAAGTGGCCAGTAGTACTGTTGATCCTGGATCATCTGCCCATGCTCCTCCTTGAGGCATTATTTAAGTGGCCAGTAGTACTGTTGATCCTGGCTCATCGGCACAGTGCGCTCCTTGAGGCATTCTTTAAGTGGCTAGTAGTACTGATGATCCTGGATCACTGCACGTGCTCTCCTTGCGTCATTATTTAAGTGCCAGTAGTACTGTGAGCCTGGATCATACTGCCATGGCTCTCCTTGAAGGCATTCTTTAAGTGGGCCAGTAAGTACTGTTGATCCTGGATCATCTGCACAGTGCTCCTCCTTGAGGCAATTCTTAAGTGCCAGTAGTACTGTTTATCTACACTTTGGAAACTCTCTTACTAACATTGTCAGTCCACCATACTATCATTTTCTTCCTGTTTTCTCCTTGTAATGTTGAAGGTGGCACTATATGGCCCTAAATTGGCGTTTGAAGTCTCTGTATTCTTAGTATGTGGCCTCTCTTCTTTTCTTTTATAGAAGTAGGTGCAGTTGAGTATGTGAAGGCCGGCTAGTCATTGCACATGAGAAAGTGCAAGGTATTTCTATGATTTCAGACTTAGATCTTTGAGTTTTTTTTTTTTATATATATTTCCATTATTCATGGATTTGCAGCCACTTTGAAAGTCTTTTATTATGACAAAACCAGAAAAAAAATATAAAAGGGAACACACTTACTTCTACAATTAATTTAGATTATTTTATACCACTGACTTCATCCTGTTTTAAAATTTTACATTTTATTCAAAATACATAATTTTTGATATTTCTTTACAATCTAGTTTAACACGTCTCTCTGTGGAAAATGGGCATATAGAGGGTGCTATAACACACTGATCATGTCGTGTTTGCATTTGCATTTTTTCACATTTATTCTGAGACCAACTTGTTTTTTTGTTTTTTGGGCCTTGTCTTGATCAAGCAGCTTTTACTAGTTTCACCTGTCCCACTAACAAATGCCTGTAAAATCAAAGCATTGTGCTGGGTAAGTAATATTGATCTGACATGATAAAATGCTCTTGATTGTTATTCCAAGCAAGATGAGTTCATCTGCATTTATCTCGATCAATTGATCTGCTGCTTGTCTAAATTCTTGCAATACATCCACTGCGCGTCCTTGAAGGAATTTTCTGGTCTTCAATGTGTTTGTCTTGATCCTCTACTAGTTTGTCCATTACACATTTTGGACCTCTTCAGCTGCGTCTTGAATCTGTTGCAGATGATCGGCATATTGCAGTCCTTCTTGTAATGTTCTGATCAGTGTGGCAAAATAAATGCTCTGCATAGGATTTGCATCATTCCAGCCCATAAGTTTCTGCTCTTCCCTGACGCCCAGGTTTGGGAATAATGAGTAGAAGTGAATACTGGGTGTTGCATTGAATTTGTACTGATTGGGTATGGTGGGTCATGTTTCCATAAGAAACCATGTTCTTTTTAAGGTGTGGTGTGCAATATGATGTCCGTGGTTTTCCTTTTTGGCTTTGCTTTGACAATATCATTAAATTAAATTAAAGTTGTAGAGATGAAGTGTTTCTAGTCCTGCTGATCTGTTTGGATAATTAAAAATCCATTAAAAAATCAATATACACACAAACATACAACAATGCTCAAGCGAAACAAGCCTAGTAGCTTAAAGCCACTATCAGTGATTCACCCGAAAGAGTCAAAATTTTGCAGGAATAGCTTAAAAGTAAGGATAAGTCTGTAGAATTATCGTAAGACAATTTTTACAACTGTAAAATGAACAAAAGGTAAGAACAGCAGTGGTTCCAAATAATGAGTTTCCATTGAATTACGTGTTATAGCAAGTGTCCGTATGGACAGTAGGTACTTAAAACATTCAATTTTGTTCTAATTGGGTTGCTTTTGGGTTTATAACTTGAAGGGTATGTTAGGATACCCATTCTTGTTACAGACATGCAAAAATCTGATTTTTGATTTTTTTTTTTCTGATTTAGCAATCACTGATAGTGCTTTTAAAGAGGTGTTGACTGAATGAAAGGTCATAAGGCCAGATGAGGTCAATCCCTGAACTAAACCAATATTAAACAAAAATGATGCAAACACAATGACGAGCAAATCGAAAAGATGTAAGAAAACAGGGCAGTGTTCATGGCAGCAGAAGTCAAAGTAGGAAATATGCCAATAATGACATATTTTTTAACATCCCAATATTTCTTGTGATCACATCAAAGTAAGGTTCTCTTCTATTACACCAAGAAATCTGATATTCTTTACCCTCTGTAAACTTGTTTCATCTATATGATAGTTAATTCTTATTTTCTAATTTGTGTGGCTCAAACATAAATTATTTTCTTTCGTGTATGCGCCCATATGAAAAGGAAAACATATCAAACACCGAATCAAACACCTGGGGAACACTGCTCGTTTGTGACGGCTGTGGACATCCCTGCTCTGTTTTGGATTGCACCCCTGAATAAAAATGTGCATTGGATCAGAAAATCTCATGATGTCAACCACAAGAAAATAATAGGGCCAAAACGGAGCTGCAGTCCATGAAGGCAGGACCAAGGTTCCAAATGCTCTGCATGCTTTGATATGTTTGATGACCTTTCCAACAAGAGAAATAGGGGGAACCAGCCAATTATATTAATTCTCCCAATTACAAGAGAGAATTTACATGACTTGATTCTGGAGACCAGAATTTTGAATTGAACACAGGTAACTTATAATTGAATACATAGGCAAATCTATCTACAGTGTGTGGTCCCTATTTGGTGTCAAGAATTCATCAAAATTTTCCTGCTTGCTAAGAGTGTCTGCTTCCTCATTATCTACCCTAGGAACCCACTGCATGCTAACTTCCACTGTAAACTCTTACAAAAATCAGCATTCGGCATTGCTATATCATGTAATTCAACCTTCATATTACCTCTTATGATAGATACAACCCCAGTATTATCAGTAAATACTGCCACCTTATCTTTCAGCTTGGGTGCAAATGCTACAAGTGCCAGGGAAACCTCTTTTAACTCCCTCCAAGTGGAGCTCTTCTGTATTCTCCCAATTCTGGAAGAATTTACTCTCACCACATAGGACACTCCACGCACCACAACCGATGTGACTAGCAATACTTCAGGTGGAGAGTACTCAAACAGAAGCCTATTATTCAAGGTGCTCAAATTTCTTTCCAGAAGAAAGTTCCCTTAACCACCGGACTATCACTTTGCACTTGTAGTCCTTATACCATTGTTGTCTTTTAACCACCTCCATATACATGTATCTACCTCGTAAGTTGTGATACCGTTCCAACCACTGGGTATGACGACATTACCTGCCAAGGAGGCCAATTGCCTGGCTGTGACTCGGGGTAACCTTACCAACATATCATCAGTACATTGAAAGATATTAGAAACTCTAAGATCAATAACACTAATAGCTCCCATATAGGAATCCCTAGTTATACCTAACCAATTCAGTCTAGTAGTTGGTGTCCAAATAGACTTCTCAACATTCGGCACGAGTCTTGCAGCCATAAGATTTTTGACACTTCTCGAAATCATACCACATGAAAGCTCAGGTTCTGATCTGCACCATCCATCATCGAGAAAGCCTAACAAAAAATCCCTTCTTTCTCCATCTTAGCAATGGTCTCGGGCATTTTGTTAATATATAAGGGGCAGTAGATAGCCCAAAAGGCAACACTTGAAAAATGAAATATTTCACTTCACCATCCATCATCCAACTAAAACCTAAATAATCAGTGTTTTTTTTGTGTGTGTATTTCCCAGTGGTGGTAGCCAGACTTAAGATCAAAACTAAACATGTAGTCCACTTTTTGAAAGAATTCAAGAGCAACATTCCAATCTTCAAACTTGACTTTCTGTTTTCATAGTTAGTTGATTCACATAAATCCAGAATGAGCCTTAATTTACCTGAGCTTTGAACTGACACTGACAATGGATTGACTACACAAGGTTTAGTTGAACATTCTATGATAAAATACTTGGACAGAAGATCATTGGTAGCTACTGCAACAAAATCAATATAATAATTTAATACAGATTTATTGTTCTTGAAAAAAGCCAATGGGTGTGTGTCCACAAAAGTATGTATGTAATCTGTATCCAGATTCTATTATACTAAGAATCTCTGATTCTGCGCCAATAGCTGACCAGAATTCAATGGGCGCTTTTAATCTACCTTTAACAATTGATTCTGAAATACCTTGTTCGTAATTGTGAAAGTTCTGGAGATAAAACAGGGTCGTACCAATCCGGTCAATCACTATCCAAATCCCTCTGTTGGTGAAACATATCCACATCTGTATTTAGAACACAAGTTTGACTATTACATGGACTGAATTCTTTGCCTTGGGTACCAAAAGAACTACTGCTGCTAGCACTGATTCTACTACTTGCATCATATATGTCATTGTCACAAATATCAACAGGCTCTACACACAACAATATGTCAAAGAAAAATGCACAATTTTGTTAACTCATATTTTTTTTTTTTTTTTTTTTTAACAGAAAATATCGCCCTCGCCAAGAAAATATCAGGCTCGTCTTCGACTCGCCCGATATTTGATCTAGGCTCGGGCGATATTTTCTGTTATCAACCTCAGCCATCCAATATTATATAAATACAGATTTATTGTTCTTGAAAAAAGCCAATGGGTGTGTGTCCACAAAAGTATGTATGTAATCTGTATCCAGATTCTATTACACTAAGAATCTCTGATTCTGCGCCAATAGCTGACCAGAATTCAATGGGCGCTTTTAATCTACCTTTAACAATTGATTCTGAAATACCTTGTTCGTAATTGTGAAAGTTCTGGAGATAAAACAGGGTCGTACCAATCCGGTCAATCACTATCCAAATCCCTCTGTTGGTGAAACATATCCACATCTGTATTTAGAACACAAGTTTGACTATTACATGGACTGAATTCTTTGCCTTGGGTACCAAAAGAACTACTGCTGCTAGCACTGATTCTACTACTTGCATCATATATGTCATTGTCACAAATATCAACAGGCTCTACACACAACAATATGTCAAAGAAAAATGCACAATTTTGTTAACTCATACCTTGAATTTGTAACTTCACGGTACTCCCATCTATAGTGCTACTTGATATTTCACACTCAATATTCTCACTGACAAAGACAAAACAACTTGGTCCTAACCAATATTCAATCTTACACATGCTAAAACCACACCAGCTATGCTGCACAAAGACTCATTACACTCAGTCTAACTCATTCATCAACTACACTGTCGATAATTCATACAACTACACTCCACTAGACTCTACTGCAGTCTAAACATATTAAAGGTCCATGGCCCGATCGCTAATAGCCTCGTCCCCAGAAGCCCCAGATTTTACCGGAAGTGGTCAACATTTTGGTATCAAAAGAAAGCTACTATTTTCCTCATTGACCCTGTGAAATTTTAGAGCCAAAGGATGTTTGGTTTGGAAGTTATGAGCGAAAATGTGCCCCATTTGGGTCGACCAATATTAATTTTACACAGTACTCTATGGGGCTTACAAAATCACGTTTTTAGCTCTCGCATCAAAACGGATTGAAATATCGGCGCGAAACTTTACAGATGGGGTTTTGGAGTGAAGGCCAATCTATTAAGATGAACACTTCATATTCTTAAATCGGGCCATCACCCTTTAATATGATTGCAAATTCATCTGAGTTAACAAGCTATAGGCCTACATCCTACCATATAGGCCTATCATTAGAAGGCTGATGCATAGTAGAAGCAGGGTTGGATGGTGATACCACTGGTTTTCTTGGTAAGGTTTAGTATTGGCTCTGGTTGTGGAACTAGAGATCTTCTTTGCCACTGCCCTGAGCCGACCTAATCTTTTTGTTATCATCACTGTCTTCAGCCAACTCATCTGCTAGACACACATCAACAGCTAGCCAGCCTGCTTGTGATTTGCCAGCAAGCTTAACCAATTGATTCTCTGCTTGAGCTCTTTTCAGCTGATGTAAGAACTTCAATAGCTCTGTTGCCAGAAGGAATTAGTTTATGGGTTTTCTCAAAATTAATAATGGAAGAGTTAAAATTAACTTGTTCCTTGTTTCCTTTAAACTTGTACTGAGTTTTCTTAGCTTTCAGTTGTTTAACCTTTTTGGATGTGTTCTTATGTACCAATTTCTGTGACTTCATCTGGCCATCTACATGTCTGAATTCCCCAACTACCTTAGTTACAGCACCAGCTACTGCCTGATTGAATTCATTTTACCTTCCCATGCAAGCAGTATTGTGGGATGGTAATCATTTTTTAAAGATATTTTTTTCTTTCTTAAAAAGTCAGTCTGCTGTTATTTTTGATGGACTTCCTTCCAATGATGGATTTGACCATGTCCCTCAACACAATATTGCAACGCTCTAGTTTGGGAAAGCCAAACTTGCACTAATGCTTCATCACATTTCCTCTTTTCCTGAAGCACAAGCAATACGATCAAACAATATTGGAGAGTTCTTATGACCTGAGATTTTGCAAGTAACATATTTCTTCAGAAATGCTATCGCATCATCCAAAGGTGAACTTCCCAAAAGAGGTGATTTAGGGGTTCATTCATGGATTTTCATGAGTAAACGCTTGTTTTGGCCTGAGGGCAGGCCGGCGCCGGGCGTCGCGAAGCGACCCCCCGCCGGCCTGCCCGTTCACACATCATTATTTTGCATGTTTGTACCTTAAATCCTCCAAAATCAGCTGCAAAGTCACTCTTTTCATGTCATGTTTTTGTCTTCTTCACCCTTGAGAAAAATAGCACGATCGATGTATCAGTGGGATGTTCCATTACAGAATAGGGGTGTGCTTCGAATGTGCACTAACATGCAAAATATTTGAAAGCATGTTTTGTCTTTTATTCAACACATATTCCGAAAAATACATTTTTTTAAAATTAATAGTCAAGTGTATTGGGCTTCAATATTTATTTTGAGGCAATAATAGCCGTAGCAATCATGCTCATTGTACACACGTCTACCTCTTTCTACATGCCTAACCCAAAAGTGATCAGAAATCGATTACTGCAGGGCATTAAACGTTGTTTATGACCGGCTCTCGACCAATCACAAACGCGGAAATCTCCTAATGATGTGTGAACCATCAATCCAAATGAGATGAAAATGCTGTATACATTCCTCTTCCCTGATACTCATGCCTCCAAAAGCAATGAGTAACTTTGCCAATGGGATTGTCTGGTGATTTGACAAATTTTAACATCGCCTTGAATCGGATATCTATGAATCTAGATGCCGAGAGTGGGTACATGGGTCCTGCAGCTTGCACTCTTCTGACAAAATCACCCATACCTGTCCACATCCATTCTCTTGGACTGAGTGTTATAAACAATGTAGCAGGTCCAAATTTTGCGTCATACACCTGAAGTAATTCTGGGCCTTGACCGATACTGCTCAGTTTTGCACAATTGTGAAAAAATAGTACCGAGTTCCCCTTCTACTTCGTCTTTGGAGAACATCCATTTTTAGGTCATCCGATGCAATCAGAAAGAGCTTATGTTGACATGATTTGTGTGTCTGTCTGTTTGTTTTTGTATACATTTAGTATACACTTTTGGTTGACACTTTTTCAACTTATAACATTTTAGTGCAGTGATGGATCAAGTTAATACTTGGTATGCTTATATATTGAGACATGGGGTCTTATGAGGTCCAAGGTCATTCAGGGGTCACTTAGGGTCATTATATGCTCTGGTATACACCTTTTTGGTTGACACTTTCAACTTAATGTAGCTTTTTAGTGCAGTGATGCATTGAGTTCATACTTGGTATGTTTATACATTGAGGCAAGGGGTCTTATGTGGAGTAACAGATGGGAAAGTCATTCAGGGGTCACTTAGGGTCATTATATTCCTCTCTTTGACCGAATAATCAGATGACCTGTTTGGGACAGCTGTCCCTCTTTTTTGACTGTTAGGCATTCTGTTACTCGGTGAAACTTCCCCTTGAAATAAATCTCTGCTCCGAGCTGTCTGATATTAGCCTGGTGAAGAAGATGGAAAATATAATGTATGTTTAGTCTGAAATGTGGATGTATAAATTGTAGCTTTAACTTCACAAACTCTGCCTGTGATGATGAGGGGAAAATGAAAAGTGCAACCTTTGACTTGCTATACCATTGGTCAGTGCAGTGAAGGATGGTTCTTGAAGCCACTGTATCCATGCGAATAACAACTTGAAATGCCTTTACTCATTATATGAAATTTTTTTCAAAGTCGTTGAGTAGTGATATCTGTTGTGGAACAGGTTGCACGTCCATGTTATTGAGAATGCACCGTGGTAGTAATTTGTTTCATAAAACTGACAGACAATTTAGAAATGAATGTCATGTACTCTAAAGTTGTAGCCAGTCTTGTGTTAGAATGTTTCTTTTGAAGATTGATGTTCATTCACTCATGTTTGGAACATAGTTAATAAACATGGTAGGGTGGGGGGGTTTCACTGTGTTCTTTGCGAGTTGAAAAGACAATTTCTCAAACATTTTGTATACATGAGATCCTTTCATTTCCACTTACAATGATTTTCCTTCAATGGTAAATGATGGGCCTTCCTGTTGTTGGATGAATTTCATTAAAAATGGTAATTGCCCTGTTGTAAGGCCCCATCTATGATCTTCACATCTTCTGATTGAGTAGATATGTTCCACCATTTGCTGTAAATTTGGATAGTGGCGTGCCAGTATGCCAAGAGGAAGGAATTGTGATCTACATGGATCTGGCATTGAATAGCAAGCTAGATGGTGTCCTCTGTTGTAGGAGTTGTCACCTGTCATCTATGTATCTTCTCTGCCTGTATTCCTGACATGCAAACTATTCTATTCATCACTTTGGATACACATGCTACCATCTATCACTCTCCAGCTTGAACATGCTGCATGTCCATGTAATAGTTGTAGACTTGGTTTCTTGCTCATCCCAGATGATAGGGAATAGGACTATAGTATGGTTTCTCCATATTCTCTTTGATTGGTATTTTGTTTTCTTGTGTGAAGGTAGTTGTACACTGCATCTCTAAAAAGAATTACAGTTTGCCATGGTTATGGGGCCACAAAATGGTTGATTTCTTGAAGTGTGACAAGACTGTGACTGGTTAGAAGTTTTTCTGCTTAATGGTTTCAGGTGGTATAAAAGGAACCATTTTAGACCAAAAAAATTCTACACAGTCTTCGATTTTTCTTGGGAAATATGAAGTAAATATCCGTGTTTTCAAATGGCAGCAGTGCATGAGCTGTTGTTTGTATAATCCATGCACAGCGGACGTTGCCGGCTGCTGTGCGTAAAATCCTTAATTACAATCTTTAGTTCTAGATAACTACTTTTAATTAATACACACACGCACACAAATTGAAATCTCTGAGTCGGCCTTTAAAGTAATAACAACACATTTTTAAGAGTGCCCTGCAATTTTCAAATTTTTGAGATTTTTGTAGTTGCATTGGTAATTGGCAAACCATACCTGTGAATGGTAAAGCTTGAACTTCTATGTCGCATAAAAAGGAATTTTGTAATTAGAATTAATATTGGATCCTGATAATAATTCAACAGCTGCTGAAAACATTCCAATACGAAAAAGCCAGAAAAGAGCACCCTAATATGTGTCAATGCTCATCCATTAGCTGTTCCATTGGTCCACACAAGTTAGCATCATTTTCGTGAGATTGTGGTATTTCATAATGGACGGACAGAAATTTCACATTTCCAGCGCCGCCTCAAATCTAATTATAAAATCCCTTCTTTTATAATGCATGCACACTTTTGAGCATTACCATTGAGAAGACAAAAGTGATGGTGAGGGAAAGAGCAAATTCAGTGTGGTGTGAAAAATGTGTGAAATGAATTTACAGAAGGTGCACAAAGAGAGTGACCCCAAGCTGGCCAAGATATTTTTTGTGTGTGTAGGATGTGAGGAAAGAGCTGGAGGGATGGTGAAACAGGTGGAAAAGTTGTGTGATGCATGGAATCGATGAAGGAGTTCTCATACCTGGTGGACAAGGTGAATGTGTATGGTGGATGGCTAGGCGGCTGTGACAG
This sequence comes from Ophioderma brevispina, assembly GCA_023653785.1. Classification (NCBI taxonomy): domain Eukaryota; kingdom Metazoa; phylum Echinodermata; class Ophiuroidea; order Amphilepidida; family Ophiodermatidae; genus Ophioderma; species Ophioderma brevispina. Next base: position 25,371 of record JAMKCH010003020.1, read on the forward strand.
CTAGAGTATAGGTTTGGGTTGGTGAAGTTAGGAAATGTGAATTGCTACACAGGAAAATATTTCCTTTGAAGGTGAAAGGAATGGTGGATAAGAGTTATGCGAGATCAGTGATGCTGTACAGGAGCGAGACACGGTGTCTGAGCGAAAATGAGATGAGTATTTTGAGAAGGACAGAGAGAGTGATGGTGAGAGTGATGTGTGAAGTTGATGGATAGGAAGACTGAGGACTTGATGCTGATGCTGGGTTTGGAAGAGGTAGTGGACCGGCTGGCGAAAGTGAATGTACGTTGGTATGGGCATGTGCTGAGGATGGATGATGAGCATGTTTTAAGGGCCCTTGAGTTTGCGGTGGATGGTTCAAGGAGGAGGAGATGACCAAAGAAGACATGGAAGAAGCAAGTGGAGGAGGAGAGAGGGTTGGGTTGAGAAAGGAGGAGGCATTGAATCGGGTGAACTGGAGGGAGGGGTAAGGGCGATTGCTGTGAGTGTGAGGTAAATCCAGCCACCCCCGTTCATGGAGACAAAACGGGATTTGAAACTTTGGATTTACCTCTTCTACTTACTACGTATTCACAGGTATAGTTTAATACTGAACAATTTCCAACAACTGTGCATAAATCTCACAAATTTGAAAATATGGGGTGCTTTTTAAAAAATGTGTTATTATTGGCATTATTAATATCTTATAAGGCACATTGAAAAAGCTGTATCCATGAAATATAAATCAAAATAAAGTTGTGAAATGACCTACTGGCAAGTTAATGTTGACCAATTTGTTATCAATTTGTGTATGGAACTCACTCAAAGTCATCAAATTGTAGACACTGCAATCTTCTGTAGATGGCATTGTATTTTGAATAGAATTGTTTCATCAAGTACATTCATCTAATTAAGTCAACAGTGGTGGCACCAGAATTCTTTTTTTTGGGGGGGGGGGTTACTGTTACTGTTAGTCAAGATAGACTATGGATGAATCCTTCTAAATGCTCCGTTATGCATATGACTAGATCAAAATCTCCTCATTACTGCGGTACTTATATCATGGGTGTTAGTGAGCTTTCTGAGGTTGAGATCAAGCTTCTTGGTGTCACTTTTAGTAAGGATCTTTCTTTTGACTGTCACATTGATTCAATTTCTAGACAAGTTTCGAAACTTTCTGCCTTCATCATCAGATGCACAAGAAACATGTCCTCTTATGCATTGCTTACCCTATATAAAGCTCTCATCTTGCCCCACATTATCTATTGTGCTTGTGTTTGGTCTCCTCATCAAAGGAATCATTTGGATAGACTAGAAAAAGTGCAGCGGAAAATCACACGCACCTTGTTTTTCAAGCAATTTCCAAATGCTGATGTTCGTCCATCTTATTCCAATAGACTTCTTGGCTTGAATTTAGTTCGACTTGAGGATACTTTCAAGACTCAAAGACTTGTCCTGGGTTTTAAAATGTTAAATTGTTTGACACCAGTTTCTTTTGAACCTGTCTACAAAGAAGCAAATTGAATAGTAGTAGGCTCTTGCACCAATCAGCAAGGACTTCTTCTTTCTACAATTCTATGTTTGTTTGCTGCCACGTCTTTGGAATGAAATACCATCTGATTTACAGAATAACAATCTGTCTACTTTTAAAGCGGGTTGTAAAACTTACTTTCTAAATTTGCTTAATTGATGTGTATTTTTGGTAACCTTTTTGAAAATGGCATGGTGGTGCTTTCACTAATTTTGCTGCTGTATAAGCACTTGCTCATATCTATTTGTTAATTTAATCTTAATTTCATTTGCTTTTTGTTCTCATTTGTAATTGTACATGTGCAATTTATGTATCCTAATTGGATAAGAGATCACTTTTGTGTTTGGGCATTTATGGCCCATTCTCTTATCCAGAATTACTTGCTTTTGCATTGCGTTCTTATATTGTAATTGTATTTTGCTGCTTGTTTCATTATTTATAGCATATGTCAGCTTTTGTTATTAGCAAGTAATTCAAATAAATATTATTATTATTATGAAACATTTCAAATGAATAATCACTGACATAGTGCAAAGATTAAATTTCAAGATGGTTCTTATGCTGATTGCAAAAGTTTGTCTCAGATGAAAAATGGAAAAATGATAATTTTTGGTCCCCCGCCAACTTTTTGTTTTTGCGAAGGGGGACCTATAGTTTCGGGGCTAAATGAGCTAAGTATCACCTGGAAGGAAAAATAATCACTATCGCATGTGGTTTTTCTAGATCAGAATTTTATGAGGAATAAGAATATGTTTGGTAAAAAGGCCGAATCCTGAACGCATCCTCAATATAGGGGGTTATTTCCGGGGGGGGGGCAAAAAAATAATACAAAAAAATCATCTATTATGGTACAATGCTGCAACAAGATATCCTGACCACGTGTAATGACCTAATAATTAAGCTTATTCAGGTATTTAAGTATAATGTACTTGATGTAGTAATGATACGAGGGTAAATAAGTTGTAGGGGGTCACTAAATGACCCCCTTATTAAGAAATACACTGAAAATTGCTTAAAATATACAAAAATACCACAATTAGGAAGTAATTTGTTCAATCCGAACGTAGTTTTCAGGAAGAGTAACGTGTCTGGTAGGTGGCAAAAATGCATTATTTTTAGGGTGGCAAACCATGGGGGGGAGAGGGTGCACTTCAATATGCGACTTATATGTGTCTATACCAGATGGTACGAAAATAGCTTTAAGTGTGGAAGAAAAGTTTATCTCATGTGTTTTTTCTAGATCAGAATTTTATGAGGAATAAGAATATGTTAGGTAAAAAGCCGAATCTTGAACGCATCACCTACATAGGTGGGTTATTTCTGGGGGGGGCCAAAAATAAGAAAAAATACTACATTATGGTGACAAATAATATACACTGACCGTGTAGTGAGCTAAGAATTATGCTTATTCAGGTATTTAAGTATAATGTAATTGATGTAGTAATGATACGAGGGTAAATAAGTTGTAGGAAATGACCCCCTTATTAAGAAATACACTGAAAATTGCTTAAAATATACAAAAATACCACAATTAGGAAGTAATTTGTTCAATTCTAAACTGTAGTTTGAGAGATAGTATAATTCATCTGTGGAGGTCTGGTGAGGTGGTAAAATGCAGTATTTTTGGGTTGCAACCCATGGGGGGCTTCAATATGCAACTTATATGTGCCTACCAGATGGTACGAAGAAGGGGGTCGTTGAAGCTTTATGTTGATATTATGAAAAAACGGACGTAATTGGTTGTAGATTGAAATGAATGGGGTCAATGGGTGTCAGTTTGATGTAAAAATGGGGTTCAAGGACAGGCAGTTGATATCCACAAAGATATGGAAGCACCCCCCCCCCACCACCACCACCACCACCAGGATAGCATATACTGCATGGTCCACCTCAATTATCATTACAAATTTGGTTGCAAAACATTACCATTTAACTAAACAATTGAAAGTTGTTTAGTTATTTGTTGTTTTGCACACCCCACTGCTTCATGTGATAACAAAAGCTGTTCGTGGGGGGGGGGGTGAGTTAAGAAATAATACTATATAATACATATGATGACATAAGATCAACCAAACCTGTAGTAACCTACGAATCTAGTTTATTTATGTATTTACAGGGACATAATGACATAATGAAAAGGACCCTTACTGAAATCACTTCCACGAGTTTGAAAACAATTTTGATGTTTACATTCTGTAAAAACAGTAAAAACAGGAAGAGTTCCAGGGGGTGGCAGTTTGTGGCAATTTCTGGAACAGAAAAGGAAGTGTCTTCATATCCCTGACAGAATTTACAGTATATCTAGCCTGTTTTGCGACACAATTCAAAAGCATTCAGACCGGGATTCAGGCATTGTACTTTAGGCTTGTAGTAAGATATTGACCTGGCAAGTGAAAGATGGATTAGCCGGGATTAGCACATATATATATGGTAGCAATGATCTGTGAGCTGATGACAACATGCTTTTCAAGTTTGGTAAATGCTGGCAGTAATGTCAGCATCCTTGTTCCAGAAATTGCCACAAACTGCCACCTCCCCTGGAACTCTTCCAGATTTTACAGAATGTAAACATCCAAATTGTTTTCAAACTCTTGGAAGTGATTTCAGTAAGGGTTCTTTTCATTATGTAATTTTTTTATGCCATTATGTCCCTTTAAGTATTAAATGCTTGATGTAGTAATGATATGACAGTGAATATAAGTGTAGGGGGTCACTCCTAAATGGACCCCTTATTAAGACATACAGTGAAAATTGCTTAAAATATACAAAAAATACCCACAATTACGAAGTAAGTAATTTGTTCAATCCTGTTTCAGATGATAGTATAATTCATCTGTGGCGGTCTGGTGAGGTGGCAAAATGGCATTATTTTGGGGTGGGCCTAAACCATGGGGGGGAGAGGGTGCACTTCAATATGCGACTTATATGTGTCTATACCAGATGGTACGAACAATAGCTTGTTGGAGAAAGAAAAAGTTTATCTCATGTGATTTTTTTTTAAGGTGGAATTTTGTTAGACAAATTTTTGAGGAATAAGAATAGGTTAGGTAAAAAGCCGAATCTGAACGCTATCACCTACATTCGGTGGGTATTCGGGGGGTGGGCAAAATAAAGAAAAAATACAAATTATGGTGACAAATAAGACAATGACCGTGTAGTGAGTAAGAATTAGATTATTCAGGGATTTAAGTATAATGTGAATGATTCTGTAGTACTGATACGAGGGGTAACTAAGTGTAGGGGAAATGACCCCCTTATTAAGAAACGACACTGAAAATTGCTAAAATATACAAAAATACACAATTAGGAGTAATTGTTTCAATTCTAAACTGTAGTTGGAGAGATAGTTTTCATTATTCTGTGGAGGTCTGGTGAGGGGGGAAAAGCAGTATTTTGGGTTGAACCCATGGGGTTCAAATGAAACTATATGTGCCTACCAGAGGGGACGAAGAAGGGGGTATGACGTTTATGTTGATATTATGAAAAAAACGGGCGTAAGTGGTTGTAGAGTGAAATGATGGGGTCATGGGTGTCAGTTTGATGTAAAAAATGGGGTTCAAGGACAGGCCCGTTGATATTCCCAAAGATAGGGAAGCACCGCCCCCCACCACCACCACACCACCACCACCAGGATAGCAATACGCATGGTCCCACTCAATATCCTACAAATTTGGTGCAAAACATTACCATTGACTAAAACAATTGAAAGTTGTTTCGTTAATTGTTGTGTTGTTGTGCACACCCACTGCCCTTCATGTGAAGAACAAGCTGTCCGGGGGGGGGGGGGGGGTGAGTTACGAAATAATACTATATATCACAGATGATGACATAGATCAACCAAACAATGTAGTAACCTACGAATTAGTTTATTTCTGTATTACAGGACATAATGACATATGAAATAGGGACCCGTACTGAAATCACTTAACGAGTTTGAAAACAATTTGATGTTAATCTGTAAAAACAGTAAAAACAGGAAGCGTTCAGGGGGTGGCAGTTTGTGCAATTTCTGGAACAGTAAAGCAAGATGTCTTCCTATCCTGACAGAATTTACAGTATTGATAGAGCCTGTTTGCGACAAAATTCAAAAAAGCATTCAGACCGGGATTAGGCATTGTACGGAGGCTTGTAGTAGTAGGCTATTGACCTGGCAGTGAAAGGATGGATAGCCGCGGATTAGGAGAGCCATAGACGGGTAGCAATGATCTGTGAGCTGATGACAAATGCTTTTTCAATTTGGTAAATGCTGGCAGTAAGTCAGCATCCTTGTTCCAGAATTGCCACAACCTGCCCACTCCCCTGGAATCTTCCAGATTGTATAGAATGTAAAATCCAATATTGTTTTCAAACTCTGGGAAGTGATTTCAGAAGGTTCTTTCATTATGTAATTTTTTCAGCCATTATGCCCCTTTAAGGATTAAATGCTTGATGTAGTAATGATTATGACCGTGGAATTACGGGGGGGGGGGGGAGAAATTGCACCACCATCGTGAAAAAAAACATCGAAATACTTAAAACACAATAACTTACTGTTGGTTGTTTATGTAATTTTTAAATCCTGGCCAAAAGTATATTAATCTAGGTGATAATCAAACCTAATTTAATTTACAGTCGGCACAGATATATAGGGTCTGGTAAGGTCAGGTAAAGGGGTTTAGTTGTCCCTTACAATCAACATGTACAGCGCTTATCAAATTAAGGTCAAAGAGCTTAATATCAAAATGACACATTTGCTGTTTATATAAATATCGAATGGCCTATCCTTAATCCCCATTGTGACATTCAACTGAAAACCAATAACCCCCCCCCCGCCCCAATCGCTTCAATATACAACCAATTACCCCTTTATCTCACATATTCAAATAAAAAGCTCCAATTACCACTTTTACTATGAAAAATCCCCACATCCTGAAAGCTATTTTCCGTACCACCTGGTGGCCACATCTAAGACAAATTGATATTCAATGTGGTGCCACCCCCCCCTCCATGGGTTGTAACCCAAAATACTGTATTTTACCCTCTTGCCATCTCACAAGACCTCCACAGATGAACTTACTATCATCTGAAACTATGTCAGGATTTGAACAACTTAATTCCTAACTGGGGAGTTTTAATTTTCAGGATTTCAGGATTTTTAATAATTGGGGGTGAGGGGGTTAATGACCCCATACAACTTACTACCCCGTATAATTACTAGCCTCAAGTACATGATGACTTAAATAACCTGAATATGCTAATTCTTATGGTCACAGACGTCAGTAATTTATTGTCTTCAAATGTACATGGAGCCTGCCTTTAATAGGTACCCATATAGGATTTTTTGCCCCCCCCAGGAAATACCACTCATTTTGGGGGTTTGTTGCTGGTCAGGGATCAGGCTCTTTTTACCTAACATCTTTTATTCCTCATAAAATTCTAGAAAAAACCACATGAGATAAACTTGCCTTCCACACTGTAAATCTATTATACCATCTGTTAGGCACATATAAGCTTCCATATGAAGTGCCATCCCCCCTCAATGGTGTTGCCCCCAACACCAAAAATACTGCATTTTGCACCTCACCAGACCTTCTACTATACCTGAACTCTGTAGGATGAAACACAAATTAATTTACTAACACTCGAGCATGCCCAAACAGGATGTAATTCCAATTAATTAACGTAGTTTGAAACAAAAAATACTCAAATTAAAAACTCGGGTCCTAGGATCTGGAATTTGCGCTTGGACCTAAATACAATCCATGCAACATTGCCAAGTATATTTAACAAAGTCTTAAAAAATCAACTAGTATATATAATTATGCTAATAATATTACTCTACTTGAATTGTATCAAAACTTAGGTTTCTACAGGGTTAAAACGTATTTTAATTTTACTAATTAGTATCGGGATGGAGCGAAGGATCATTCTCAATTTCTGGGTCATATCATCTATGTAGGCCAAGTTATGCGCTATTTTGATTTTATCATACAGCATAGTCACATCATCTGCCACTTTACTTCTATGTTTTTCCCCTTGTTATTACATCAATGTGATTCACTTCTGTTACCATGTCCTTCTGTTTTTATCTATCTGTTGTTGGTCTGGTCTCTGTTCTGTCATGTGTTCTTGTCCTGTGCACCGTTGGGCTGGCGTCCCAAAATCAGTTTATTCTCCTACGGGGGGTGGTCAATCTTATCAGCTCTCACTGATATTAATGGCCTCTCATACACCCTCTCCATCAATTATTTTTTTCTTCTTTTACTATGTTTTAAAACCACTATAATTGTATCCTATGATGTTAAATTACCTAAGATTAATTCAGCTTTGGTCTGTATGCTATATTTTTAATGGTAATATTTTGATGTGATTAAACTCAAATGGCATAATGTCTTTAACAATTGTATTGTGAGTTTTAATATACTATATGTATTCTACTATTATTGTGTTAAATCACTGAAGATGTGGGAGAATAAATGAAACGTGGCTATGCATGAATTGTGTTTTTTTGGTGTATTTTGAAGGCAATTTCACTGTTATTTCTAAAATGGGGGGTATGAGTGACCCCCTAAAAACTATTTATCATCGTATCAGTATCTACATCAAAGACATTATACTATAATACTTGAATAAGCTTAATCTTAGGTCATGAACGGTCAGGATATCTTATTAGTCTTCATATGTACCATAATTATATGATTTTTTTTCTATTTTTTTGACCCCCCGGAAAATAACACCCTATATGAGGAGTTTTGCCGTTCAGGAGCGGCTTTTTACCTAACATATTCGTATTCCTCAGAAAATTCGATCTAGGAAAAACCACCTGAGATAAAATTTTCCTTCCAGTGATACCTAGCTAATTTTTAGCCCGGACTACTATAGAAATGCTCCTCGTCGTGCGTGTGTTGTGTTGGTGTCCCACGCGATATCTTGTGATCTAAGCAAGCGTGGGTGTACATCTTCGCAGCATAGATGCATCTCAAGTCGGCGTTGGCCGGGATCTGAAGTGGGTCAGGGTCAAAGGTCAAAGATGGTAAAAACAATAGGGTTGTTAAAGTGCTACAAAAACTTGTAAACACGATATCTTTTATCAAGCAAGTATGGGTGTCATCGATGCACATAGATGTCATCAAGTTGGCAGCGGATGAGTTCGGAGATGATCAGGGGCTTCGGTCAAAGGTCAAATCGGTCTCTCCAAAAAAATGGGGTAAATGCCGTTTAAACCGTTTTTTTGGTCAATTGTGGTGTTAGATGATGGAAATGTGTGGGTTGTTTGTGTGGTTCCATAGTGGTGCCAAAAATGTTTTAAGGTCATTTCAAGGTCGTGTGGGGTCACCCAAGGTAATGCAACTAAAATGGTTGATACCATGAAACTGGTGGTCTAGTAGAGATTTGATGCCAATTTTTCAAGGTAATTTCCAGATCATCTGGGGTCATTGATGGTCCAAATCAATGCAAATGGTGTATTTCATGAAACTTGGGGGGGTGGTAAACATTCAGTGCTGAAAATTTGGAGGTCATTTAAAGGTCATGGGGGGTATTCAAGGCAGTGGTGGTATGGTATGGGTGTAGTCACCATTTGATACCAAAAATTATCTCAAGTCATTTCAAGGTCATCTGGGGTCACCAATGTCAAAGAAGGTTCAATAACTACAAAATAGGTGGATGGTCAGAACTTTGTGGGGTTATTAAACATTAGTGCTGTAAATTGGGAAGTCATTTTAAGGTCATTAAGGAGTAATCAAAGTCAAATCACGAAAAAGTGGTTCTATGTCCCTGAAACCTGGGGTATTCACCTTGGGATACCAAACCATTTCCAACATCACCTCTTCAAGGTCATAGGTCAAATCAACGTAAGGTCAAATCACAATGGTTGTATGGTTATGAAAGCTATAGGTGGGGTCAACATACAGAAATTTGGTTTTTTAAAAAGTTGTGAATGTATTTTCGAGGTCAAGAGGGGTTATCCAAGGTCAACTAACTACTATAGAGATTCAAAAACCAATCGTGTCAGCAGGAAAAGTTTGGACAGTGTCTCTTAGTCGAAGAGGGGACGGCAGAATGTGTGGCCCGGTTTACCTGTTTCTGAACGAACTAAAGATTAATCTGCCTCTAGTTTGTTGTGCAAAAACTTTGTATTCTTGTGGATCCGTGTAACACTCATGGCGCTTCAAAAGTCTACAATAACATTCAAATGCACATGGTACTGAATACCAATGGAAGCAAATGCGATTAGAATGTTTGAGCGTTTATGAGTTTACGTGACGAAGATTTCAGTAAGCAAAGTTTCTTTGCTATCGGATAACATGTTTCAATAGATAGATTTACTTTAGTGTGGAATTTTAATTTCCATCAACTGCACATCCCCTCATTCAATGCCAATACCTTCGGAAAAGTACTAGAGGTGACACGATGGGATGAATCTACTATAATGGTTGTGAGGCTATGAAACTTGGTATCAATTATGTTGACTACAACCAACATTTTTCAAAGTCATCTTGGGTCATCCAAGGTGTTGTAACAGCTATGGCAGGAGCCTCAGTGGTTGGAGAACCACTTATGTGATCGTAAATTTATGTTACTTTCGCTCCTTTTACTACCGCAAGGGGCGGGGGACCTTTGTGGTTTGAGAACTGCCTTGTAAATTTTTTTATTGTATTTTGACCCACTTTTTAATTTTTTTTGGCCACTTTGCAGCCAAATTTTCCTTTTTTTCTGGAATTTAAAAGAATGTGCTGAAAAATCTATTTTAAAAGCAATGTGTGCGGTCTTCTGAGACAAATTGTGATTTGTTTTTCTCGGCCTTACAACTTTCATTAAATACTGAACTTTGTAAGAACTGTAGGCCTACTAAAAACAGCAATGCAGCATCAAGAGTGAAGTTAATGTCTACAGCAATTACAGAATTTGCAATAAATGGACAGAACAAATCCTTGATTCCATAAGCAGGTTTTATTGATAACACTTAGAACACAAATGCTATGTTCTGAAACTTGGACAAATATGTGAAAACAACATTAAATGACAACATGATTAAATTCAAAACTTTTCACTAAAATACTAACATATTGTTTGTGTAACACATTAGTGTCACATCATTGATTGATGTAATTGGACCAATGATCACATACAAACACAACCTTGCACTATAGGAACAACCAGAAATGGGCCTCAATTTTCCTGAGATTATGTATATAACAATTATGTACATATTTCAAAGAATGTTGAGAATTATTGGGTGGGTAGTTGGTGAGGGTGTTAGAGCAATAATAAGATCAGCTTCATAACTTTGATGTAAGCATTTCATCTAGGATCTCTCGTACCATGGTAATACTTGAATGCAAATCCATGTCCATTGAATTCTATTGAGTCAGCCAAAATAGGGCGTTAACATGGATAGGGCAAACCATTCTGAATATGAATCAGATTGGTAAAAGCATCAATGCGACCATTTTCATTGAAATCTGTGCATTTTTTCATTTTTGACCCCTGTAGACCAAAATGTTGACCGTTTACCTTTTTAACTCCTGAACGAGCCATCCCAGATAGGGCAAACTATACCTTTTCTGAATCCTTAGAAACACATTGGTGAGAATTTTTGCAATGATATCAATTTGACATTTGACCAAACTTCAATGGCACCCTCAGGTGGAAATATGATAATTTCACAAGTTGGGAGTAATTCTATATGATGTCCTTAACCTATAAAACTGAAAAATCAATTTTGACCACATAACTTGACATAGAAGACAACTATCTCCTGACTATACTAAAATAGCAATTCTGCTATTTATTAATGTGATAAGAGTATCAGCAATACTCTATCCCACAATACCACTATTTCTTACTGGGATCATTTTCTTCCCACTCAAGTTTCTCGGAGCGAGTAGAAGGGTAGAGAACACTGACCTCTACACATGGATAGCGGGCTGCCGCACAGTTGGATGGTCGGCGAGTGTCACAACAGGAAGTTGCTTTTCTACCTTGGTAATATGGCAGGAAACAATGCATATACCTGCTGGTGCACATATTCCACACAGATGTTCTATTGTTAAACAAAATTCCTTTAACTTTGACAAGGTGTATGCATTGTTTCCCGCCATATTACCAAGGTAGAAAAGCAACTTCCTGTTGTTTCACTCAGCGACTCAGACCCGCCACCCATGTGTAGAGGTCAGTGGTAGAGAATTAGGACAGCAGATAGAGTGGAGAAAGAGAGTGGGGGAGAGGGAAAGATGAGAGAGTCAGTTCACACTGCCCCACTCCATACTCATAAATTAGGACTGACACTAGTTTATAGCCCTAGTTATGGGTAAGATGGTTAATCATGCATAATTCAGTAATTGATAGACATTGTCTAACAGTTATAGTTAACCTAGGGTAGACAAATGTGTTATTGAGTAAGTTTTAACAACGTGCATGAAATATAGCTAACAAAGTGAAGTTTTAGGTCTGCCCATAAAACCAATCATAGACCTTATCATCCTGAAAATTTGAAGAAAAATCCATCAATGCCATGAGCAAATAGTAATATATAAAACAATGCCATTTTGGTCCATGCCCCTTACATCCATTGGCCGAGTTCATGGTCCTTTACAAACAGCATATCAAAGTTGTTGCCAACTTGGCCATATTTCCATTCAATTTCAAAAACTAAGTTGCATCTTGATTCTATTGAAATGAATAATTTGTTGTTAGTCCTTGACCTGAAATGATTAAGTGAACAGTGAGTTTGTAATAAACCTACTATTAGTTTATTCACTACACTAAGAGTTACGGTGTTAAAAGGCACAATATACACCATCAAGAATTGATTCCCACATCCCATTGACCTGTCTGTGAACTTGTTAATCTAACACATTTGGGGAGTAAAATTGTGGTAAACCTACATGCATGCCTTAAAGCATTTAACAGCACCTTTTTTTGAAGAGCACCCCCATTTTAAATTTGAGATTTTTGCACAGGTGCATGGTAATTGGCTAGTAAACTATAACCTTGGAACTGGTAAAGCTCAAAATTCTCTATGTGTCACAAAAGAAGGAATTTTGTAATTTGACTAATGTAATATCAGAGATCTCCAATATAATTAAACATTGCCTGGAAATGTTCCTTCCAATATGAAATAGCAGGAATAGCGCTATGTACGTGTCTACGCTCTTATTAGTTGTTCCGTCGGTTCAGAAGAGTTAAGTTGAAAGGTCATTTTTGTGAGGTGCCACTATTTTTATCATGAGGATTGGTACGTGGCGACGGACTCAGGAACAAATCCATTAAAAAGCCACAGGAGAAGACGGAATGGCCACTTAAAATTTGCTGCTAAATTGTCGCGTTGCCTAATAAAGTTAGTGAACTGGGTTTGAAATGAGTTCATTGAATTGATTGAGATGATGCTATCTGCGTAAAAATATTCCAATCCTTACAAGTTCTGGGAACAAAAGAGTACTTGTGGGGATCAGTTCGGCAGAATGGCTGCCGACAGCTGAAGACTGTGACCATGACACCTGCTCTAGTAGGGGCGGTTTAAACAGTGCGGGACTTAGGGTATGGCTTGATTCACCATGAGGATATGCTTCATCTGGATGAGACTCGATGCTTCGCGGCGTGTTGATCCATAGGAATCCCCACCCAGTCATTTACCATTGGCAAGACACCACTGGCTTCTATGGATAATTGCTGAAAAGAATGTGCAGCACGACTCTGCAGAGTCATATGTTTAGCTTCATAGGGGTCGCAGAATGCTGACGCATACTCCAGGTGCGAGCGAACTGTAATGCCAGATAAGCTGTTGTCTTGCTGCTCTGGGCACTTTCTAAGGTTCGTCTCAGCATGCCAAGAATTTGGTTGTTTCTAGCTCCGCTGTTTGTTAAATTACAATCGGGATCCCGATTCTAAGGACAAATCATTCTTTTATGACAAATATGCATTTTTTTTTAAATAATATAAACAATACCAATCACACACCAATTACACCACAACTGCCAAAATCTTTCCAATTCAAAAAATTGTGGACCACTCTTAAAAATGGCCATTATTGCTCAAGCCATTTTAGACATACTTGGCCCCATTTAGGATATGAAATTTTCATTGGATAGATTGGCCTTACCCCAAAAACCCCATCTGTAGAAGTTTCGCCGCCCGATATTTCAATCGTTTTCATGTGAGAGCTAAAATTGTGATTTTGTAAGCACCATAGTAGTACTGTGAAAATTGAATATTGGTCACGACCAAAAGGGGTACATTTTATCATTTAACTCCAAAACCAACCATCCTTTGGCCTTAAGATTTCACAGGGTAAATAAGAAAAATAGTAGCTTCTTCTGATACAAAATGTTTGACCTTCCCGGTAAAATCTGGGTTTCTGGGGATGAGAGATTATTAGCCGATGGGCCCATGACCTTAATAGAGTTCCACTTGACTGTATAATATGACATTTTAGTGTTATAAGATCCGTTTACTTCTTTCCAAGCAGTAGTCCTTTAAGGTCCATTTTTTCACAGGTCTTTTAGTTCTTCCAGGTCCTAGTGGCCGAGATGAAAACCTGAATATCACAAGGTGTGGTTTCCCATCGGCCACAGAAAATCATGGTTTTCAAAGAATGCATGTCATCGAATGGGTGCAAAACATTCCTGAACCAGGAGGTTTTCAGATTGCATTGTAGGAATGTACAAAAAAAATCAAATGAGGGATTGGCATCTCGTGTAGTGGTTAGCAAGCTTTGACTCTCATACTTCATTTATCTCCTGAGTCCAGTGACCGCAAATGTCAGATGTTTGCGTTGTGCATTTTCATATCGCCTTTATACGCTCGTGTAGGGGTTGCCGCACTTTGAATCAGTGGAAAAGGGGGGTGGTACATTGTGCCGCCATTGGTCACATTTTCAAGCCCTTACATAACAATGCGCGCGTTTTCCCCACCAATCTACTATAAAGATGGGTCACTTTTGAGGTCATTACTATACACATAATGGGTCCATTTTTCAATTTTGGTCGCATTTTACTATGAAAATGGGTCGATTTTTTTTGATCGCTAAAATCACATTTGAAAATGGTTGATTTTCTGATTTTTTGAAAAAGTTACTATGAAAATGGGCGCACGATTGCTACGATACTATGAATGGTGCGAAATTCAAAGCCAACTAATGGTTCAAAATTTCGGAAACAACTCTATAAATGGGTCGTATTGGTACAAATTTGGTCACTATTATAAACATGGGTCGATTTGTTTTACCGGTGGACGCACACCCGTACCACATTTTGGGCGAGTAAATTTTTACTTTCAACCCAATCCTGTTTTGTTCATGTAACCAATCTGTATTATATTGGGTTGAAAAGTAAAAAAATTACAGGTTTTAGGTCCCACAAAAGACCGAAAGATGGCCCATTCACGATAATACACTGAGTCAACGACTCAAGGAAAGTAAAAGTACTATAGAGAATGGTCCTTCAAATGTCAATATGACCACTTGTTGGATTTAAATTTGTATAACAGCTATTGATAAAAACCTGACTACTATTGCCATAGTTTAAGACTTGGGCAATTCAACAACTACCGTTATCTCATTGTACAGGAGCGTTTACCGTTGTTTGATTCATATTCAATCCACAGTTGATATGCAAAATTAGAGATATACGCCCGGCGCAGTGGTCACGGACGGTGCGTTTACGCGGTACGCGTAAGTCGACGCACTGTCGTCACGTTTGGAACTATGAGTACGCGTAGGCCACCAGGTGCAAACCAGCAAAGCAACAAACTTGCCAAAAACTATCGCTTTGCTTTAGATTTTCTAAAATAATTTAACAAGGAAATTTCCCCATGAACCTGGGATATTTTATATTATAGTGAGAAAATAATTATGTTCTCTCACACAATATTAATAAGTTTTCAAGAAGATTTCGTTGTTGAAAGGGATCAAACAGGTTTACAGAGGGTTCATTCACAAATCAACAACTCTGTATCCATGCGTCCGCATATTTTATCCCGCTCAGGCGGCTTAAAGCCGCCCTCGCGGGACAAAAATATGCGGACGCATGGATGCATTCAGTTATTGATTGTGAGGTTTGTTGTACCACTCTGTAACAGGTTTGAATCCTAAATGAACCATGTTTAGTAGTGTGTTGAATGCTGCAACAGTGGCACTGTTTAAGTTGGTGCCTCTAAGTTGCATTGTTTTTAACTTTTTTTTTAATTGATAAACTATTATTATTCCTAACAAGTTTCTACAAATGGCCTGTGGGCCACAGAGAGAGATTACAAAAACCTTAAGTATTACATAAATACAACGTGGTTTGGGGTGGTGGTGTGAAACTACTGTCCAAGGTTGTTGGATGATCATGGCAGGGTGTATCCATGATCTGGGACCCCAGGGGGTGGCGCGATCCTGAATACGATCCCAGCCCAAATGGCCAGGGGGGGTCCAGTGATCATGGAAAATCCCAGGAAAACACCCTGACGTGCCTGATCTTGGATACGGTCCCAGGGTCCAGAGATCATGGGCGTATCCATGATCTGGCACCACAGGGTGCATGAGCCTGGATAAGATCCCAGCTAAGGCAGCAGGGGGCACCAACATACCTTCTTTAGAAATTTGGATTATGCTAATTAATGAAGAGCGCCGCTAATTAATGACATCACCGACGGCCAGCTAGCATCCGGTGAACCCCTGGAAGAAGTTTGCTGACTCGTCACTGCTCACAGAAGTTTTTATGAATGAATCCACAAGGTCAATGTTGTACCCATGTGCAGTTCGATTAATAAAATTTTCCATCATGACGACTTCCTGATCATCTGAAACACCAACGAAAACGGCCACTCCATTGCATTTTTTGTTGAAAAATCTATGCTTTCCCCTTAGAATTCATGAATTTGGCATCTTAAAAACCTGGCTAGAGCAATCTCTTGTAATTAATTTGTCAAATTAGGTACGAAATGATACTAATTAGATCGGTAAAATACAGCATATGTACTACGTGATAGTAGTCATTACATGCTGGGTCAGTTCTTGATTTTAGAGCTCGGATGCAATATTCACCCGTTTTCCGAGAAAATGTCAGAATTACATTTTCCCTGTCGTGACCGTCCAAGTGACCATCATTGCACAGTAGCAATGTTTGAATGATTTATAAAATACTGTTCTAATATTTTCATATATTTGTTTACAAGAAATATGTTTGTGCCATTTTTCAACATGCAATTAAAGGGATTAGCAGCGATAATGCGAGAGAATCGAAAAAATGTGGAAATGCATTTTTTAATTTATAAATCAGGGATAAATGTGTACAATTCCATATAACTGATTTAATGTAAAAAAACACCAAATAGTGAAAAAAATGAAGTATTTGAGGAAATTTGTCATACCGTTTCCTGCAAATAGACATACAGTGACGGCATCTCAAAATCTGCACTAAACAGCTGATTGTGGTTTACACTAGTACAGAATAAACAAAGATCAATAATGTTTGTGTTTGAGGTCAAACTGTATTGATCATGGTGCACAATATCACGCTGAAAATCTGATATTCACCGGGAAAGGCTTTTTTGATCTCAAGTCGGAATTTTGATACGCACATATAGAAATTACAGAATCAAGTAAAAAGTACTGCCTTGTCTTTAATATGCAGATTTCAAGCCAACCATTTGCAGGTTATGTTCGCATATCCATGCCAGTAACAAAAATATAAAAATATGAATTTTGATGATTTTTTTGATGTTTCGGATTAGCAAATCGCTGCTAATCCCTTTAATTTAAAATGAAAGATAATGGGACAAAATGAATGGTTAAAAGTCTACTACCACCCTTGGATGCAGTTTTGAAATATAGAATTTTCCAGTAGACATAATTTGACCCCTTGTTACAACTACTAATATCGCCTTCACATTTTGCATATTCGGGTGCAACCTCAAGCTAATTACGTAACAAGATCCTCCTCACTTATTTATAATTGCCCAGGAACTATAAACAAAAAATTATCATAAGCCACGTAAGCCTGTTGGAAACCAGCTAGATTGGCCATCTTGGGTAGGTGAAATAGGATAAGGTTTTCCATAGTATTATACTGTACACAAACAAACCTCTCTATTGAAGCCTGTATAGAAGATTCTAGGGACAAGTCACTGACGCTAGTCACCGACGGCAAGTCGCGCATGTGTAGTACATTCCTGACCTAAGTTCAAATTCACCTCGTTGCAATATAGATGATGTGACCTATGACGTCACTTGTTGACATTCAGGACGCCCTCTGTTGTTTTCTGGCAGGCAAAATATTACGGTAGTTTCTGTGACAGACCACATAAAATCTGGTTATAAATTACTTGCAGAATCTTTCCTGATCTAATGGTCACAAAAGGCAGGCGGTAGATTAGCTTATTATGCTGATAAGAAAGTAGTATTATTTAATTCGAACAAAAAGTTTTAAGCAAAAAACAGAATTTCCCCATGCAAAGTATAGGTGCTTTTGCCTGCCAGTTCCTCTCTTACACCAACAGGGGGCGCCATAAACATAAAACAAATGTCACATATCTATACCACCCAACCCGAATGCAGTAAATCTGTGGGTACATTGTAAGTGTCATGCAAACCGATGCTTGACCGCGCCACAAACACGGTTCCGCGCATATAATTATGACAACAATCAATACTCCCATTGCATTTACCAAATAGCCATGCATATTTGCTATGTCACCTTTGTAAAATTAAATGTCCCTTTGCAATGACATGTGGGTACAGGATGTGATCTAAAGTAATAACGACCCATGATAGTACATATCACTCAGGTCCAAATTATATCGCGCATAATCTAGATTATTTAGGAGTATTTTCAACCTCAATTTACGGATGGATGACATGGCGGCAACGTTACTAACACCAAAAACAAGTAAAAAAAAAGTCTTATTTAAATTCTGTTTTCAGCTTCCGATAGCCGAAGACCATACCGGGATTTTCCCATTACATTGCGCATATACTTTTGACCACCTGAGGTCTCTCGAACACGTCAGGAACACACATTTCAGAATTCCGAAATCTCCCCAAGCTGTATCACAAATATGACGTCACCCTTCAGTAATGAGAGTAAAATGAGCGGCGCTCTTCATTGGGAATTGTATACTACGAAGACTGTTCGTGCTGTATGCATACCACCAAAATACGTAGGTACATGGATTTCTAAATTGAGGGCAATTACTTAGGCTATCTTGATTTCTTAATTACGGATTTCTTGGCCTGCACCCCCTGCATATTTTAAATTTTAAAAATATTTTATGATGTGGTAAATTGCCTGGCGGCGGCAAATAGTACAAAATGTTACATAAAAATTCCAACTTTACCGTTAATGTCATCATGGCAGTTCTTGTTCCTTTGACATTCGTCTAATTTCGGTTAAGATTAAGATATATTTCATGTGTAAGGTACTTTGTACTGCAGATTTCGGCACTGTTCACTGGGGATTTGCCGACGCTAACGGGCATCTAAAGACAAAATTCACTCAAGCATCGCTACGAATGCGCAGCAATTTGGTGGTAAACAATGGTGCAGTTTGAACGTGGGGGGTCCAGGGGGCCACTTAAGGCTAGACCCCTGCAGGGCACAGGGTAGAGCCCCTGTTGGGGGTTGAGAGGGAAAAGCCCCTGAAAAATGTTTTCAGGCATATTTGACATTATTTTGACCCATTCTGATGCAATCAGAAGCCTATAATTACAGCTGCAGCATAGTTTTTTTATCTTCCAAGGTGTTTTTTAGACCACTTGGGTGGTTGCGTGCGCTCCTCTGCACCCCTGGATACACACACCAAGGGACAGAAGTTTTCATTACTTTCCCAGTGTGAACCATGTTGTGTCTGTTTTTACTATACCTCATAAATATTCCCAAGTTGTTAATACAAGAATAGGAATGCCTAGCATGTCTAAGTGAGCTTGCTAGTTCTCAATGGTCAATTAGTCCCTACCTTATGAAGGCTAAAAAAGAAAATATCACAGACTAGCTATACTTCAAAATGTAAATCAATCGAATCTCAGCATGTATCACCATACTGTAGGACTGTACACAGCCAAAAAAAAAATTCTTTTAATGCTGCATTTTGTATTGCACAGATGCAAAAATCCTTAATTACACATATGCTGAAATAATCCAATAGTTTACATGACCACTTGTTTTTATCATAATACTGAAATTATGTTCAAAAACTACAGCAACAGCAGAAGGGGCTCCTCCATGTTAAAAGCTTTGAATTAACACCAGTGGTGATATGAGATGTGCTAGTAGGGACGTGATGATTAGTATACCCCCCCCCAATGGGGAAGTAGGCAAAATACCACACAGGTAACCTAGTAGAATTGTCTAGCAAAAATGCCGGGACTATATCTAATAAATATTATGAGGTATAGTAATATTATTATTAGTATGATTTGAAACTACTTGGTACTCTAGGTTGGTAAACATGAGTAGAAAATAATCTTTCCCTAGAGGCATCCAATTTGGATGCTTCTAGTGAAAGATTATTTCTACTGATTATCATTTATGAGCAAATGGAAAAAACCAAATATTTTGTTGAAAATGAACCGGTGTCACTTTTAATTAGAGGGCTTGTGCTGATAAAGGAATGTTCATATCTCAATATTAGTAAATATAAACAACCTCAATTATAAGGTGTTCAAAGGACGGATGACAATGGTAGTTGGATTTCCTGTGTTACTGGATGATAACAGAGCTGTTATTGGATGATTTAAGTATGGTACAATTCAGTACAACTGGTAGTTAACAGGTGTGTGTGCGTGTATGTTCTTGTATGACATATACATCCAAGGACTTAACACCAAGAAATTATTTTGAAACAAAGGTCCAAGAAAGGAAATATTTTGTCCTTCATAGTTTAAAGGTGCGTGTTCCGATCGTCTTTAGGACCCCCTGATTTACCCAGAAGTTCTTCTTAGTGTATCTACAAGTCACTGGTAATGGCTTGTGGTGGTGTCAGGATTTATTCAAGGGGCCGCGTGTATCCATGATACGCTCCTAACATGGCCCTCATTTGAGACTGTGGCGGATTGGGAACAGTCAGGGGTTTACACCCTACTCTTATTCGACATTGACTGCGATGTACATATACAGTTGTGACTCTCTATACACGGGACCGACGGCTTGACATCCCCTCTGAAGGACGGGATGCTTTCATGATTCATTTGCCCAGTTCCAAGTGAACCATGGAACCATGAAACCAGAAGTAATATCGATTTTGATATCCGATGAAAGGCCGTATTTTTCTCATTGTTGTCCTGAAATTTGAGCCCTCAAATCCATTTCATTCCCAAGGTATAAGAAAAAAACATAATTTTAATGGTTAACCATTAATATTAGCACTATTGGAATAGGGCTTTGCAATATGCGTTATTGCATCTACCATCAAAACCGCTTATTTGTTTCCCACGGTACTCGATGGGACATATGTGCAGGTGTCAGGCTCTCATATCAAGTAGAGAATACAATAGACATAAACCGGAACAAGAACCTTTAACAATGTAGTTTATTCTGTTTTAAAGGCACTATCAGCGATTTGGTATGTCTGAAAATCGAAAAAATCATCAAAAATCAGATTTCTGCATGTCTGTAACAAGTACAGGTGTCCTAACATAGCCTGCAAATGATATGACTAGAAGCAATCTAATAAGGACTAAATCGAATATTTTAGTCATTACGGACACTTACTACAACAGGTAATAGAATGGAGATATTCGTATCTTTTAACACTGTCCCCTTTTCCATTTGTCAATTCTTCAGTTGAAAAAAGTAACTAATGAGAATTCTACAGGCATGTCCTTCACTTTTCCTGCAAATTTCAATTATTTAGGATGAATCACTGACAGTGTCTTTAAAGCAGCACTGGCACATTTTCACAATATATGAAATTTCTTCAATTTGATCGCAAACCGGTCAAACAGGGAATCAGGCTCCAGCGTATGTTTTCTTGTGTTAGAGGCTATTTCCGTTGTCTGCTGAATAAATGTTGCCGGCGACATTATTTATAAAAATCGTTCTGTTTACTCATAAGGGCGCTGGTTTGGTCTTAAACATTTCAGGTGAGGGCTAATGTATATAAAAGCTTTACAACCATGCAAAAATATCAATTTTGAAAAATCGTGAGGGTGCACTATTTTTCAAATGTGCCAGTGTCTCTTTAACAATAGGCAGCTATTTTGATGTCCTCAAAAGTATATACCATACAAAAATGTGTGTGTGTGTGCATTTTATTTACATTGATTTGACAACTTCACAACAGCATTTTTTTTAAACAATTGAAAGACCTTCAAGATAATACAGAGATAATATGTGTATGCAAAAATTACAAATAGGTTGAAAACATCCACAATACAAACCAAGTCTAACATTACATATACTTGTATTAATTTAGGACAGATTTGTTCCTGTCACCTTACAATAAAGTAGTATGTCAATTGTGCATTTGTACAAGAAAAGATACAATGCTATGAAATAAATCCTGCCCCAAGTTTATAGATTACCCTCTCTTTTATTGATATATTCAACCCCTACCAATATTGGAACCTTTGTTTTGTAAAGCTAAAAATGTGTTTCTCATAGGCTGCAACCATGTTTTGAGAACAATAAATTTTGTGGTACTTGGCCCTTGACATACATAATGCACGTGTAGCCATTGGTGTTAATATTTTGTGGTACTCGGCCCTCGATGTACTTGATAAAGTGGATTCAATTGTTGAGATTTTCTCAGCTCTTGATATGCTTACTAGATGTGGAAGCTATCACAGATAAGACTTTGTGGCACTCAGTCTTATTTCCCAAGCCAGTACATGTTGGTAGTCAGATTTTAAATAAAATGCTCCTCAAGAGAGAGGAAGAAGTCCTAGCTTATTGCCTCTGCTTAGGACTAGAAAGGTGAGTTTTGAATACATTAACAAATATCACAGCACTCTTTTGTCAGTTAAAGAATTCAGCTCAATGCACAAAAACTACAAAAATTGAAACTTTTTTGAATTGTTAGAATAAAAGATCTATTTTTCAAATTTTTGCACCTATGGCAATTGCGATAACTTAGATGTGTAATAACAGAACAATGACATGGGACTTGAACATAATTAAAGGACACATCAGTGATTTGCCCGAAAGAGTAAAAACTATTTCAAATCTACAGGAACAGCTTAAAAGTGGAATAGGTCTGTAGATTCTCAGTAGGTATTTGTTCAAAGCAAAAAAATTGATAAAAGGAAGATAAACAGCGGCTTTGTCCAAAGATAGAATCTCCAATGAATTACGTGCTGTACATGTAGTAAGTGTCCGCACGGACCGTGCATGACTAAAATATCGATTTTGTCCTTATTAGGTTGCTTTTGGTTCTAGAACTTGTGAGGATGTTGTGGATAACTAACTTCTCAAAAAATACAAAAATATGATTTTTGATTTTTGTATCAGTCGCTGATAGTGCCTTCAAAATGCAGCAGCTTCATGAGGGATAAAAGCAACCGGCACCACTTTCTCAAAGCTGCTTTCACCATTCTGTTTGCTGAAAATAGTGACGAACGATCTGATGGATGATGAATGCAAGTTAATACACTCTACTATACAATCAGATTCAGTGGCTCCACACATTATGAATGTTATTTTTTACATACAAAGTTACATTACTAGGCGACTCGAGTCACTAAAGTAGGCATTACCTTGGACGGCAAGACCCTCTGCCTCCCATTCAGCAAGCAAGAATCCTTAAGTTGATCATGGATTTTTCTAAAGCTACTGAAGCGTGAAGGCAATGGGTTTTGACCCCTCTGAAACTGTTGGCTTCTGGTTGAAATATTCTTATGGATGGGGGGGGTTGTAATTACTCAGTAGAAAGACTCACAGATTTTGATATCGTCTGCTTGGTATCTTTAAAATAATTTCTAAACAAAAAATATGCCCCAAGAAGTTCCAGTTTAGTTATTTTTTTCAATTTTTTTAAACTTAGACCTGTCACTTTTTAACTTTTTTGCCAAAGGGTGCCAGACAAAATATATAGTGGTGTGGCATCTCATGTTGCAAATAGTGGCAGCAATGCCAAGAAAAATCTGTAGATTGCAACACTGCATGCCAAGATGAAGAATAAGACTGGCAACCAACATATACCAGGATTCAATTTTTGATAGACTGCTATCATCACATCACATCCTACTGTTAACCAATGTATTATAACATGCCATAAACAAATATTTCAGGCAATTTAAAGGGGGTATTTTGTGAACCACAAGCCTTATCCCCCCCCCCGACTTGCCAAAAAGTTGCATCATCTGAAAACCGTTATCCTAAGTATAGTATGTGTTTTCCATATCTTACGTGCAAAATTGATATACTGTGGAAGAATTTTGGTAATTTTTTTATTTTCTGTCTGGAAACGTACAGAAATTACAACCATTAGAGCACAGTGATACCAACTTACTCATAGCATCAGCGTCCACTGTTAGAATCAACTGAATTAATGGCCCGTTCTTGAGGATCCCTATTGCACAAAACTGAAAGTGCTAGGATCACAAAATGCACTCTTTGAAGTCATACTTCGGACCGCAGTAAAGAAAGGTTTATGGAAGAAATACGATTTTAAATACAGGAGAAAACCTATTATAATAGGGCGAACATAAAATGCTTGATTGTGAAAAAATGTCTTTGTCTCTAATCCTCTGGTGGAAAGGGGAATTAACACCAACTAACAATAAAACTTATTCCAAGACAGAAGCTACATCAGCCAGAACACAGCTATAACATTCCAAAGCACGCTCAACAAAAAAGGACACAAGCAAAACCACTTGAAAACAATCAGTTAAAAGTCCGAAGTACTTCACTTGAGTGCCCTCATGTGGTCTTTGTTGTCAACGGTGCTTGGTTATTTATAGCTGCTTTCGCTTGCCTTCATGTTGATATGTGCTTGGCGATGTGCTGTTTCTCTTTCTGCTTGTTTCAACTGTATTAAGAGGAATGGGCATTGTTATCTGCAGTTAATGTCCCCTTTCATTTCAGTAAATTTAAACAAGATGATTTTTCAAAACCAAGCACTATATGTTAGCAGTGCAGTTATGCATCAGCAACCAAATTCACATGATTGTGACACTGGCTGGATGGGAATAAAAACCAGGCCACATTGGTGAAAAGTGAGTAAATCGACCAGCCCTCTCTACTATTAGTAAACCACAGTGTGCATATCGAGGGTTGACAATCAGAAAGACGTAACTCAGCACTGAAAGAAATATTAAAGAATTTCTTTAATTCTGCTGTTCATAATTAGAAATTGTTCTTTGTTTATATAAGGTTTGCCCTACATCCCCATATATGAGCTTTACGAGATGTTTACATTTTGAGTAATGAATAGATTTGCTTAGTAGAAAATATTAAACATCACATTTCTCAAATGCAGTATTACAGCAGAATTAAAGAAATTCTTTAATATTTCTTTCAGTGCTGAGTTACGTCCTTCTGATTGTCAACCCACGATATGTTCTGGTTATCATGTTGCACGTTGAAGAACCAGCTTGTAACAACTAGCTCAAAACTGAGTTGGAAGGGTTATGTCGGCATGTGTTTTAATGTTACATAATCTGTTGTCCAAAGTCGGATGTAGTCGCATGCAGTTAGAAGACCAAAAGCTAGTCTTTGTCAAAGACGCTTCAAAATTTCATCCACCAACTGCGACAGGATCGCCTAAGGCGCATGTCAAGGGTGAAGACCTCAGCTGAGCGAGGCATCTTTGTGCAAATAGGGATAGTTCTGTGCAAGCATAATGTGTCAATCAAAGTGTTATGTGGTCCTCGAATGGGGAATGTACCTAACCTAGTGCCAACATTTTTTGTCAACCCAACCCGTTCTTTAATCACAATACAAATGCCCGACAAATACATGAAACAATCTCATTAAACGATAGTATCACATTTGTTTGACTGCAATGCATACTTCAGGTGCCCTTACATGGATATCATTTACACTGCTTAATCAGTTTCCAAGGTAATTACGGAAGATTTATCCCGAAAAATGAAGATAAACACACAAACAAGCGGTTCTTGAACCACAAGTGTTGCCTGCTTTCTTCACTCTTATTTTATAACTTGACCTCAGATGACCTTTGACCTTTGCAAAAAATCTTTCACCTTATTATCATATGAATGTTCCACTTTTGCATGTATGGTCCAACTTTGGTATAAAATTGGACTTCAACCTTTCAATTAATGGCAATTTGTTTTCAACCCATTTCATAACTTTAGATGACCTTTAACTTTGGTGACCTTTGACCACATATTCATATAATAGCAATTGGGTTTTTCTCAAACGAGACCAGTTTGATGTTTTCAGCCCATTTTATAACTTGACCTCATATGACCTTTGACCTTGGTATGTGGCACTTGACCACATCATGTTCCACTGTTGCATGTATGGTCCAAGTTTGGTTGCAATTCAACTTTTCAAATTATGTCAATTTGATGTTTTCAGCCCATTTTATAACTTGACCTCATATGACCTTTGACCTTGGTATGTGATCCTTGACCACATTATCATATAAAGGTTCCTAAGGCGCATGTATGACCCAAGTTCTGTAGCAATTGGGCTTTTACTTCTCAAACGAGGCCATTGTTTTCAGCCAATTTTATAACTTGGCCTCATATGACCTTTGACCTTGGTATGTGATCCTTGACCACATTATCATATGAAGGTTCCCAAGGGCATCTATGACCCAATTTCTGTAGCAAGTGGACTTTCTTCTCGAATGAGAATCTTTTGTAACTTCAAACTTTGAAAACACGGCCACACAGGCATACATACATATGGTCAGACAGAATTGAGGGCTGGTAGGTGTCGCCTCCTGCAATTCTTGCAGCCGACACAAAAATATATGCTGAAAGGCAATGCGCAGAAGATCCCAATGAGGGACTGTAGCAAACTAAAAATAAAGCACAACACCTTGATGAAAGGCTAGCCAAAGGCCAAAAGTTTAGGGTAAGTCAGATAAAATCCTTAAGTCAGTAGCAACATTGGGTGTAGTTGGCATACGACTACACCCAACTTTGGTCAATAGATTATGTAGCTCCAAACTGACCATCCAGCTAGGTTTGGAGCACAAACTTACTACAGTTTGTCTGAAGTTTCAAGTTTGTGCTGGAATCAGCATGGGGGAAATCATTCCTATCTACAACCTTGATAGTATGAATGTACATGAGACCATAATATAAATAGCTTTTGACAAAGAGTAATAATCTTTTTGTTTTATTCTTTTCAAATATCAAAGAAGAAAGATACAATCAGCTGGGCTATGATCTGGACAGTGGAACATTTGAAAAAATAAAATATTGAACTATTTACTATCTTTAAAAAGACGTAATTGCATTTAACTACCTCGGATTATCATCTAAGGATAAGTTCGCACTGTCTACCATACTTTTATAGCCTACAATGGTAATGTCATTCTTGGGTGACAAAAACTGGCACATTTCCAGAGTAACAGCAAATAATCTTGTTACAACCCACTTTTAATGTTAGTATAGCCAACTGATGGCCAACTCACCTCTAATTAACACTGCAAGAGTCTGTGCATCTTTGCTCTTTCAATTCAACAAGACTTCCATGAAACAACTAAAAGTCTTTAACATACTTTGTAACCAATTAATTTTGTACTAGAATAAAACCACCAAGGTTGGGTGCAACTACACAGTGACACTTTACAATTCATACTTATATTTTCCATTTAAAGGGACACAATGGCATGAAAAGTCACATTCAATTACATACACTGTAAATTCTGGCAGGGATGTCAACACCTCGAATTTCCATGACAGGAATAGCCACAAACTGCCACAAACACTTGTTGATTTTACAGAATGTAAACATCCAAATTGTTTTCAAATTTGTGGAGTTATTTCAGTAAGGATCTATTTCATTATATCTCAATATTTTTTCATGCCATTGTTTAAGGTTAGGGTTGCCATACCATATAATGCTACACAATAAACATCAAAAAACACCAATAACAAAAATTCAAACAGGAATTAGTATCACTAAATTAGCAAATCCAATATATTCCACCAAGTAAAGTGTGCTTATTATACAATGTGATAGATAGTGCTATAAAATACTGTACAATATGCAGAAAGACATTGACTTACTGTCCTTTTATGGACACTCTTTGAAGGTGTTGGGTTAAAAAGCCTTCAGTTGATGGGCTCTTTTATATTACATTCTACAACTGTACTCCAATTTGATTGCTTTGCTGTATATTACCGTTAAAGGAGCGTGTCTAATATCTACCGTGATGTATTAATCTGATGTTCACAGAGAACTAAGTCAATCAAGTCACGTTCAATAATGCATCTTTTAAGAACACTGTTACCACATCATCATTGTCAATGAATTCCAACATCAAATCAGCCCTACTTGTGTAAATTGCTACCCAATGATTTGAGCAAACCTCTTGTAACACTTTCTTAAATAGTATAAAATGTTTGTATCTTGAAACTTTTAGACATCAGCCCAGAAGGTTTTGATCAAACGAACGAGATACCAATAGCTGAATACGGGAAAATTCAAAGAAAAATATGTGTAGCCCCAGGAGAGGGGTAAAGTTACTAAAGGGTCAAATGTTTGAACTGCTCTAAATCTAATGAAATATAGCTCAAATTATTCCTTAGGTAACCAGGAGTAAAAAAGTCAATTGGATCACATGCGTGTGGGGCCACACACAGCAGCGGGTCTCTGACAGACAGACATATTTGCAAAAGTTATATTTTTCTCTGAATTTTCCCGTGTTCAGATATTGGTATCTCGTTCATTTGATTAAACCCTTCTGGGCTGATGCTCTATTTGTGACTTATGTTTTTTCTTTTTTTTTCCCTTCTTATCAATTGTGCAATCATAAAAGGGGCTCTTATATGTGGAGCCAATGGCCACTTCTGTCACTGTAATTCCGTTCATACTTGCAATGGTTATTTGGTGAGATTGACATGGCCTATTTTGTCAGCAAGTAGTGGTACCTTAAAATAATGGAACTTTTATTGAAAAAAATGGCTGATTTGAAAGCCATCCTAAGAGGTAACCTGTCAATCAGTTCTACAGTAGAATTAATACCTTCTGTATATTGGATAATACATTCTATCTACTTTTCTTAAAACATCAACAATATCAGAACACTTACTTACGAGTTGATGACTTTTTATTTCAGATACCAAGCATTAAATAAACAGCATCACTTGTCAAACTTTAATTTCTCATTCAAGCTAGAACACTCTGTACAAGAGTTTGTCAACTTTAAAATACTTAAAGTAATATGCACATTGGTTGACAGCTGACTTCACAACATACAAAAATGGTAAATATAATTTTGATCCATACTTCAATATTTACAAGTATTATGTACATTAGATAATCACAATGATGAATGTACAAAAGTGTAAAAATCTGGGGTGTACTGTACATACAGAGATTAGTTGGAACAGCTGAGGCATTTTACAGAGAATATTAATACTGGTGATGGTATGGTGTTGTCTGATGGAAATTAACAAACACAAAAACATTCTTGGTCTGTAGCTATATATGTGTTATATGAACTTTGGACATAAATTTGTCTGATTCATACAGATGGTTAAATTCGGATGAATTACTTTCAGTTAAAAGGTAAAGTTCTATATTTGAAATAACATCAATGAGGGTATTTTCCTTTTAAGAATATTCTATGTAAGAGGATACTATATTTGGGGATAAAATCAATTTAAAAAAAAATCCAAGTGAAAACAGGATATATTTGAACAGAATACAACATGATAACCTGGATCAAGCTTCACCCTCATTTGAAATACTATAAAGCAACAAATCTCCATTACCAATACATTTATAACCTATTTTTAAGTTATGTGTCTTACATTAGTTTGATGAATTATTTTTAGAATTGAAAGTATAACTGAATTGTTATGTATGGAGAAAATATCTTCAAAATAATAGTACAAGCATCACATTCATTGTATCATTAAAATATTGTACAAATTGGAATACTTACAGCGATTCCAAAATAGGGGTGCTACTTTCTCATATTAATTTCAGGAGTAAGACATCTTTCTTACTTGTACAAAACAAAGAATAACCAAAAGTACATGTTTAGGTATATCACCTTTATATTGAAGTTGTAGTTTTGGTATTTGTACCCAACCTACAAGCTCAGTGAAACCAACAATAAGATTATTCGATGTAATTAGAGTGCAAACTTCAAAATTTCTCCAGGTTACTACTATCATTGGGAAATTAAAATATGTCTGTGAATACCTTTACTTAATAGAGAACAACACCTGATTTTTTTGTGTGATGTTGTAATAAACAACTAGTTGTTTTACCTCACATGGCTATGCAAAGATTGTTATACCAGCCACTTCTGATATGCAGTGTGGTATTATAACTTTAAGTACGTTCACATGAATTTATATTAACATTTGTACATGAAATTACAAACATTCTGTTTAAAGGAATCCACAGCTATGTACTTAATGACAAAATAGGATGGTATTTCTTATTTAAATGGTACCAAATTTGATTTCAAATTACTCAGAAATCTATTAAGTGTTCAATCTGTTATATAACACCCATGAGCCATCGCCTGGAAGAGTACTCTTTAATTTCGCTCTTTTTTTTTCTGAATGTGAAACCAAATAGTGATGCTTCATCAAAGATATTAACAATGTACTAATCTTACTTTAAGTAGAAGCCACCATTCCTTTTACAATGTAAATATTTATTATTAAATATGTAGTGCGTTTGCTAGCGTACCATACACTGGCCCATGATTGGGCGCCAGCACACCTTGACAACAATCAACGATGTTGAGTGGCTCAATCATGCGCAAACAGTGTATAACATGCTGCGCCCTGGCAGGAGCATATCAAGCAGACTATGCTAGTGTGGTTTAGAATTTGAAGTTTATGATGACAAACATTACATGCAATCCTATTTACAAATTGCTAGAGAAAACTGCCTCAGTAAGTGAGAAGGAGAGAAATACGTCTAATATGTGAGAGAATCTCTCACTCAATTTGGTATATAGCACTTACTTTTCAATCCATTTCCATTTAATAATAAGACAATAACAAAATGCACTGCCTGGTTTTCCCAATTCGGTTGGAAATCAACAATTTGTCTATTTCAGTGCAATTTTCTACAACTTAATTTTGGACATTTTTATGCAACTTTATGGAACCAAAATGCATCTCTGATTAATTTTGCATTACGTACATAGGATGGAATTCCCTTTTGGCATTTGTGTAATCCCATATAAGATTTTAAAATACTGCTTATGACCTTCATCCTAGAATTTCAACAGAGGGCAATAGCCACAAGTAAAACATACTTTTATCTTTATTATCAACTCACTATAATGTTACTATTGAATTTCAGTTATAGATGTGAAAGCCCTATAATAAGATTATTTTTCTATAAATGTCTGAAATTCAAGTATCTCTACAGCAAATTTACACACAAGGAATATAATAGTTTTCCTTCACACAGGAACATATGAACTGGGTATACAGATGAATAATTCAATTTCACACACATTCTCTTTGTAGTTATAAGCCATGTAATACAAAATTAGCCTCACTGAGTCTAGTCATTATGATTTAGAAGGGAATTTATTCACCCCTTTGGTTCTGTATCATTAGAAAGGGAGGACTGAAGTGCAACCATTAGCTTTTAAAAATCTGCTACAAGATCATCACAAAACACACGCTAAACTTATATAATAGGCCTGTACACACTCCAAAATTACTTATTTTAACAAACATAGTTTATCTTGATTAGTTAACAAAGTGTGTGTGTATACACTACACTTAACTAACGAAGATCAAAACAAGTGCGTTTACCAGAAATAAGCCATGGGACGCCAACTGTCATACATCAACTTGCTTAATTCAATGAAGTCTGCATATACATTACCAAATGTCTTAATTGAAACAAATATTCCACAAATCGAAAGAAGCTGATTTCATTGAATTAACCAATTATAATCTTTGTCAAAATGAGTGAAGTGCGTACTGCCCGATTTTTAATTCTTTAATGCATCGTCAAAATAAGCAACTTTGCTAGTGTGTACGAGGTCCTACTCATTTAATTCTATTCTATGTAGTAGTATTAATGTAGACTACTTCAGTAGAAATTCTATGTGTTAAAAACATCTACCATGTCCTCCTGAACAGTGGACTTTCAATACATAAATCATGGTTTGATTACAAAAATATAACATGCCTTGGATCACTGAACAGTGTGTTATAAAAACAATTGGGCAATTACAATAGCATACAAAACAATGGGAAAATACAACAGATTGGGGTAGTGCTCTTAACCATCCATACAGCAATCAATACAGTAAAGGGGATTTTTCTTAATTTACAAGTAAAGGGATCTGATGTGTAAACACAGAAAACAATTATTTTTGAATGAATATTTTACAATGTATATAATGATAAACTATTTTGGGTTGATACAATGATTGTGCAATAAAAACATAGTACCTTCAAACATGATTTGCAAAAACCATTCAAAATGTCACTACTATGGACAGTTGATATGGATTTTCAGAAGTTAACCACAATGGCAGTGCTACATTGGGGTGCAGTCACCTGATACACAAGGCTTGAAAATGACCTACGTGATCCTAAATGCCCTAATTAAAGACATCGTTTTACAAATATACCTTAAACGTCACCCAACAATTAATACTGTTTACATGATTCAAAAGAACTCAGTGATACAAGGCTAAGTGAAATGCTGATGAGTGATGGACGGACAGGACACATTTCACCAATACATGCCAACCTAATAAGCAAACAAGGCTGTTATATGGCCTCCATTTTTCTGATTAACTTTTAAAAATATTATTTCTCAATTTATTGAGAGAGTTCTAGGGAAAAGTAGTTTGTTTACTATAAAAGAGAGAAAGGGGAATACCCCTAGTTTTGTTTTGTAACTTGCACTGTTTAGAGGCCACAATAGGGAAGTGGGGAATTCCCAAGCATTGTAAACTTAGAAACTGTTTATGTTTGAGATCAAAATATGGCAGAACTAGGGAATTCCCCCACAAAAGTTATATATATGAACTGATGTAATTAGATTGTGACATTTGATTTGATGGTGCAGGGCTGTGGATGCATGAGGATGAGGTAATGATTATTGTAGAAAGGGAAATCTAGCTGTGTGAAGATAAATAGAGAATGAAGAAGGACTCTTGCCAGCAGTTGAAATAAGAGGGCCGGACTAGAGCTTGGAAGCTAACCGTATAATTAAGCTATTAGTTTTTCTTCCAATAATGGTAGATTTGAGTTTTAAATCTGTGCCAGGATTTAAGACTTCGGATGCCGCCGGAGCTTGATAGCTAAAATGTCTGCCTGTAGTCTTTAAGCCAAAGAGATTCAGTTTGGAATCAAAAAGGGGATTCCCAGTTTGTGGTCTATATGAGGACAGAGCGACAGACTAGATGGTGGTAGATTACCTGGATTTTTTATTGTGGCCCATTTGTAGTCGAGGGAGAGCCCCGTCGTCTTGAAATGCTGGACAAGATTACCTTAAGGATGAGAAGATTCCCTTGGAATTATTCCTGAGTTTTGTATGAACTTGTGCGCTGTCATTTTGGAGTCTTCGCTGTGAGGGACTACGTGAAACGGCAACGCTAATGTGGACATCAGCGGACATTCTTGTTTACAAATGACGTATAAATACATGTGTGTAATTGTGTAATTCTGATTATGTAATGTTGGAATACCAATTCTGAAACCATCAAGTAAAGATCATAAAATGTTTATTTATATAATTAGAACAATTTTGTGACAGGCTCGTTTATTTTGTGTTTGGAGATTTTCGACTAGGCGTCCACGAGACGCCCCCCCTTCCCCCCCCCTCATAAACAAGGCGAAACTGTATTTACGAGATCGTAAAAATATGTCCCCGCGGAATATCGCGATCACTAAGTGATGACTAAAAATAGCACAAGGTCCACTCTAATTTGGGCCACCATAGCTCGAAAAAATTGTACCTTTGTGAATGACTCAAGAAATCTCAACATTCATCATGTAAAAATTCCTGAAAATTCACTACTTTAGTAAAATCTGATGATTTAGTTGCATTTTGCTAACAACTATTTTTGAAAAAAATCATGTGCCAAATTTTAAATTGGGACCCAAACGATGTCTAAAAGGGGCAAAAACACCATATTTTTTCACCAGATTGCCAAGCAATGTAACAGGCTGGCCACCCAAAAGACTGACCACGTGTAACAACCACAACTAAAAAGAATACCTTTCAATGAAAACATGGGTACTCCATAAGGTTAATACCTTTGTTGTGGTATCCTTTTCCCCCTCCACCTATCATTGACGTTGTTATTTGATATCATTAAAACTCATTTGCAATTTAATTGCCCCGGAAATACGCCCAAATCCTAATCAGGGTCGAGAACTTCTCAGCCCACTTCGTTCCACCAATTACATCCTTATACACCTACAGAACTCCATAACTTGTACACAAGCCTTGGCGGGAAAATTTTCAATAAATTAGGCAAATTAGATATTAATTAGCATATTTTACAACCAAATCAATAAGTCGAGACTCATCAACCCGCTTTCTTTCCACCCATTACATCCTCGAGCCCTTATGGAACTTCAGATAAATAGTCCACAAATGGTCCAATGTTGACATTTCCTGTGTAATGTGGACTTTTCCCTTGACCTTTTTCCCTTCCCCACCCCCTGACAGACCCAGGGGAGGACCCTGGGGTATGAATTACATGGTTAGTAGGGGGGGTTCCCACCTACAGATCTATCCCATTTAGGCTACTCAAGCTCATCCCGAAAAAAAGATAGGACCAAATGTTCCAGGGTTACCATTTTTTTCCGGACCACAGACATACATACGGACGAGCCCATTTTATAGTCCCCCCTCCCAACTTCGTTCGGCGGGGACCAACAACATAAGCTCAGTTGATAAAGGCATTACACATCAACTTGTATCGCACAATTTCACCATTTTTGTTTAAGGCTGTTGATCGCTGATATTAGGTAAATTTGCACCATATTCAGCTGCTGACTGGGTTGGGTACACATGTAATGGCAAAGTAGTTGGTTTCTACGTCAAGACAATATCATGTAATAGCTTTACTTGAGTAAATTCAACCTACTATCTTCCTCAACAAACAGCAGATCACTATCTTCCTCAAACAAACATCAGAATTTTCAGCTAGGTCTTCTTATGCCTGGTATGATAATGCAACAGTTTTAACTGCACATCATTAAATGGGAACATAATGTTGTATTAAATATTCTGCTGGCAAGATAAATTACCTTTAAAGTAAAGGAATGGCCTTAACTTGTTCACTGTGGATACTCCAGTGATCAGCCCTCCTTGCTAATGAGGGCATTTATTATCAGGACTCATTTCATACTGCAACAAGCTAGGCAATGATTTGCAGTTCAACAGCCGTTCCATTTAATCTCTCATCAGTCAGCTTCTCCAACCTCTAAGAACAATGGCCGCACATCTAACATGGATGCCAAATCTAGAATGTGCTTGTGGAGGGCACCATTTTCAAGAATCTCATTACCATGGAGATCAGGGTGGCATTGTGGGTAGTAGCTATCATCCTGAAAATAAGAAACACAATATTAATTTAAATATAAACATGTTAACAGCTATACAACAGCATTTTTCATTAAGTTCACAATATGTTTATTACAACAATCACAGCCATTAGGAGTCAACACCAGAATAAAGCAAATATATAATATCTCAAATTAAACAATTTTGACAGCCAAGTTTTAATGTCTATTCCTCTAGCTAAGTCTGTTCCCATTTTGAAAACACACAGAATTCTCAGATCTGCTTTTTTTCTTTGCTACTGCATAAAGACACAATACTGATATAGACCCCCATTAAGCATGATTTTCGGCATTTGTTTGAGCTATACATTACCTTAAAGCCTCGGTGGTATCTCAATGCCACATAACAGAAGACAAACCTCAGGATAATTAACCTCAAAACTCATCACATAAAAACTGTTGTAAGCATGAATCGGAAATAAAATTACACATTCAGTTTTAAAAAACTCATTAAACACATTATCAGTGATCTATCCAAAGAGTAAAATATTGAAATTTGCCCAACTAGCTTAAAAGCAAAGGATAGAGTCTGTACAATTCTCATAAGTTATTTTTTGCAATTGAAAAATGATTGAAAAAATGACAGAAAAGGAAGAAAACAGCAGTGTTCAAAGATACAAATTTCCATTCATTACGTGTTGTAGTTGTGTGTTCCGGACATCAATGAACTAAAATATCCGTTTGTCCTCATTTGCTTTTGGTCTTATCACTTATGTTAGAATACCAATACTTGTTACAGACATGGAAAATCCTGATTTTAGGTCACGCCAGGCTTCCTTTGAGGGCCTGCTACTGGTATCCATACCAATACTTGTTACAGACATGGAAAATCCTGATTTTAGGTCACGTCAGGCTTCATTTGAGGGCCTGCTACTGGTATCCTGGTAACCATGTACTACCTATCCCAGGGCAAAGTTGTCGGCGGCTAAACCGCCAACCCCATCAGATTTTTAAGGAAATCTAATGAGGAGGGTAGCTGGTTACCCTGGTAGATGAAAAAGAAGACTACCTTCAGTGTGTCAGCTCTATAGGCTCATGTCTGCATCCAGCACATATGCTGCCTTGCATGGCGTGGCTGCCCAAGGCTAGGCCCACTGCTGAAAATTTTGGATTAACATCAGGAAGGGCACCGGTCAATATCTTTTGCTTCCAATAAATCCTCACACACGCAGTAGTTGCTGATGCGAGTTGAATCGGCAAACTAGTTTTAAAACTTTGGTTTAACTACCTACTACTACTTTTTTTTCTCAATTTTCTGATTGATTTAGCAAACAACTGATATTCCTTTAAAGCAATTGTCCAGTTTTTAACATAAAATTTCGTTAAGTCTCATGTGATCTTCTACCCATGAATTATTGTAAACAATTTGGTGACAATAATTTGGGTGAGAATAAATAACTCAGGGATGTAAGTGACCTAATAACATAAAAAATCCAACAAAATGGCCAGGGGTCCAGAATGGCGGGATGCAGGGGCAGTGCCCTGCCAGGGGTTCAGGGGGGCTCCAGCCCCTGGGTTTTAGCTATTTTCAACAGAAAAACCTTCAATACTAAAAAAAGTTTTGCAGAATCATTCATTTTCTCAAGTCTTTTCTCTCACTGTTTCCGTAACTTAATTTGCATTAGTCTTGCTAATTGTACACCAGGCATAACACCGCATAACCTGTTGAAATCTTTCCAAATATTATAGTCCGACAAAAACAAGCTGTCCTTATCTTTTTCTTCAAGCCAATTCCACTTTCACTTGTCCCTGACCCCAGCATCGATTTTGTTAATGTTTGCAGTTCGATCAACTCCCATTTTGGTACATGTATTTAAAACATGACACTCAAATTTGATATTTTTTCGATGGTGAACACACACATGTGATACAAAAAAGTTGCAAAATTCTACGGCACTTGCTACTAACTCGACCACAAAGTTGCGGTTTCAAATGTGCTATTAGAATACACGCACAACCCTAAGAAGATGATGCCTTCTTTTGATGTATTTTCTTACAGAGGCAGAGGGTGAAAGACGTGTTTCATTTATTTTTTATTTTGTAATTTTTTTATGTCCAGATTTTTCTAGTTTCAAGAAAAAAATCTGGGACAAAATTGGGATTCCATTAAAATCCAGAAATCTGGATAAATCCGGAAGACTTGCATCCTTGATAACTATTAATTAACATTGTGTCCTCTTCTACACCTCCAATTTCTTCATTGCTACTCCCAAGTAAACATGGAGTACCTAGACTTACATTTGCCTGCCAGTCCTCCCTGATTTGTGTTTCACAAAGAAGGATACCTGCATGTGTACTTCAGCTATGGTATGTGTTGGCATTCACACCTTTTCTATTCCTTTTTTTGTTGACATTTTAGGCATAATTGTTTATTTTGTATAAATAATGTGACATCTGTTTACATGATTTGTTTAGAAGCTGATACACTATGTCTCTTTGGATTGGCCTAAAATAAAGAATATGCTAGACTTTAAAACAATCATATTGGTACACAGGTGTGCTGCCAATGTTTATGAATTCAGTAATGCAGCAGGGATACTGCATGTGCATGCTTGGCTGAAATGAGCCCTTGAAAATGATCATGGATCACTGGTTGTGATGATACAACATGGCATGAGCAAGCAGGGTAAAAGAGAATGAGTCCAATAAGTGCATGGTTAACTTACACACACAGACAGACACACACAAATACTACCAAAAGTAATCCCTTTGGGCTGCAGATGACACAAAAATGAAATTGGTTGTTTACTTTGCTCATTTGTAAAGTACTATGAAAATACTACTGAGGTTAATTTGTGGATCTATAATATAATGTAAAAAATTATTATATTTTTGGCTTCTCTTTATTGCCAAATTTGTTTTCTTGATGATTAAAAATGAAATCAAACCATTTGGCTCCCTTCAACCAAGGAGCCAATAACCTTAAACCATCTCTGATTTGAAAGAACGTTGTGAAACGATTTGCTTAGACTTTGAAAAGTCTATCATGGAATCTAAAGAGTTTAGACATTGGTTCCCAAATTCAAGATGGGAAGAGACCAATGGGAAGAGCACACACCGACAGAATGATATGCCCAGAGTGCAATACCAAATATGATTAAAATTTGGAATCGGTACCAATCACAAAAATAAGTGCTTGCTTAGCACTTCATCTGTTTTTCTGGTAAAATTATGAATTATGTTAATATTGTTTATTGAATTAATATTAATATTTTTACTTGTCCATGTTTGCTTTTTTTGTGGAGCTATGTGTGTGATTGTGGTAGTGTCAAGGGTGGTTGAGTTGTGTATGTATGTATGAGTGTCCCGGGATGAGTGTGTGTGTTTGATGTGTATGTGTGTTGTGGGTGTGTCTGTGGGTGTGGATGTGGGTGGGTGGTGGATGTGTGTGGTGCTTGATTTGAGACTGTGTTTAGATGTTTTTGGATGTTGTTTTCTTATTAACAAAAGATAAAATGATGACATTTTTATAATATAAGATTTAAGGGATGTTTTATATATTGTACACATGTGTAGCAATTCAGCTTTTTAGCTGCGACTACCATATTTTTAATAAACCTTGATCTGAATCTTGATCTGAATAATCCAAGAAGGCCGAGAACCGTGCAATTCTAGTTTGGTACATGGACTTAGTTATGCTATTTTGACCTTACCTATTGTTTTTGATCTGCTAAACAATGTTGCTACCTCAGCCAGTATCTTGTTTACCATGGCTTGGCAGTTTTCCCACAATCCCAGTGGTACATCAGCAATGTCACACACATAGCAGAAAGCCACCAATGGAGAGTGTAGGAACAGAGTGAATAGGTTGCCTTTGTGAGGTGTCTGCTCCTGGAGGGTTACTGGCAATTGGACGGGTGACATTAAGCTGACAACAGGTTGCCCAAATAGGTTTGGCATGCTCTGAACAAGATAAGAGATACAGTACACATTGTTATGAATAATCTCCACATTTCATGAGACATAAAACATTCTTTCTTGATAAAGTAAAGCGGATTTGTTCCTGAATTTAATTGTATAAAAAGTCCTGGAATTAAAAAATAAAGGGTAAGATGTTCATGTTTATGTAAGAATAATGTGTCCGAGGCAAGTAAAAACATAACTAATGGGCGAGGCGAAGCCGAGACCCATTATTAAAATGTTTTTACTGCCGAGGACACATTATTCGGCATAAACATGAACATCGCACCCTTTATATTTCTATTCTTTTACCGTAAGAAAGTAAAATAATACCCAAAAAAACTGGCCATTTCTTACTAAAAACGTAACAGTTGTTTACGTCTTTAGAGCGCGCGCTTTGTCTTCTCCGCGTAAATGTTAGCGTGTACGCTATTAGTGATGGTGGTACGCGCCGAAAAGAATGTACGCTTTGCATCACGCATTAGAGCGTAATCGCGACCCATTATTGCAGAATAATGGGCAGTAAACAACCAATCAAAGAGCGCGCTTTTGAATAATGGGCAGTAGAGGTAATAGAATTTGAATATAATGATGCAATTCTTAAATATTATACCCTTGCATTTTTGACTTTAAATAAAACTCATGAGTAATTGATGTTAGGCCCATGTGTATAATTGCAAAGGCGTGTATAGTTGACTCTTTGCAGTGGATTGGCACTCAGAAATACCTCTTTATGACTAAGATTATGCCTAAACACTTTAGCCTAGCATATTTGATGTTTAAGGAACTGTTCTTTAAATTGTGTCGTTAATACTACTGTATTATTTTTGCTTATTTCGTGAATAAATCCATAACCGCAAAAACATACACTCACGAAAAATAATGCACTTCCAATAAATGCTCAGAAATGGTAAGCACAAAACACAGTAATGTAACAGCATCCTGACTTCAATAGGTAGAAATTTTACAACAGCTTGCAACATTACCTACTATATTACCTAATTTCTCCACTAAATAAACTTGAGAAATTGAAAAAAGAAACCCAATCGAAGACCATAAAGTCTCACCGCGGCCGGCGGGGTACTGTAGTTTAAGAATGTCTTTATCATATTTGGACTTCTTATAACTTTGCTGTATTAACTCAATCTGGATGAAATGGAAATCAGCTAGAGGTCTGCAAAGTATGCACTACGATTGAAGCACCGCTACTGAAATAACAGGAGAAAATGATTGACTAAAAGGACATCGTGGTGTGGGAAGAAAATGGGCTGGGAATAATGGTGTTTACCCACTGGATGCTTAGATCAGTAGATATGTCAAAGAAAACAGGGTTGCAATATATAAAAGATAATATAGTAAGAACTTCAAAGAGATATAATAAATGAAAGCATTATCAGGGAAATGAAATTTGTTATATTTGGGGTCAAGTAGTAGGTTTAATGAACATTTCCTTCGAAAAATAACTGCATGCGAAAATATCGACTTATACAATGCTACATATTCAGTTTGCCTCTAAGTCACTTCAGATAAATGCTCCCTATAGTCCACGCATATGGGACTATTCAATTAGCATGATAATTGAATGGAGGCAGGTCCAGGGTGCTTGGTTGACCCAACTGGCACACATTTCACACTTTAGAACCAGGGCTATGATTATAGAATTGTTATTTTGTTATTGCCATTGTTACTTGCATTCAATTATCATATTGGTAACAGAATGATGTTACTTAATTAAAATTAATGAACCAAACACAATAAATGCAAACTCATATAAAATTCCAATAACAAATTTAATATTTAAAATATGCTCATTTCAATAATGAAATGACAATTAAAGGCACTATCAATGATTTGCTAAATCAGAAAATAAAAAAAATCATCAAAAATCTGATTTTTACATGTTTGCAACAAGGATAAGTAACCTAACATACCCTACATGTTGCAAGACCAAATGCGACCTAATAAGGACAAAATCTGACATTTTAGACATTACTGTCCGAACGGACACTTATTACTACACGTAATTGAATGGAGACTCGTATCTTCGAACACTGCTATTTTCTCCCTTTTCCGTCAATTTTTCATTTGGAAAAATAACTTATGAGAATTCTACAGACGTATCCTTCACTTTTAAGCTATTTCTGCAAATTTCAAATATCTTGACTCTTTGGGGTAGATCACTGATAGTGTCTTTAAAAACAGGAAAATAAGAAAGCTATCAACAAAAACAAAGGCGCTATCAGTGATTTGATAAATCAGAAAATCAAAACAATCATCTAAAACTGAAAGCAACTTAATAAAGACAAAATCATGCATTTTAGTCATTACCATACAGACACTTACTACAACATGTAATTGAATGGAGATTCATATATATCTTTGAGAACTGCTGTTTTCTTCCTTTTCTGCTAAGTTTTCAATTGCGAAAAATCACTTATGAGAATTCTACACATTGTCCTTCAATTATAAGCTATTTATGCAAATTTCAAATATTTTGAATCTTTTGGGTGAATCACTGATAGTGTCTTTAAGGACAGTGTCAACCCTGAGTTTCCGAGTATCTATAGGTGTGTTCAGACGGTGGCCTACTTTCGAAAGTAGCATTACCGAACGAAAAATTCATTTAATCCTCATTAGCACCTCTTAACAACGACGCACGTCCACACGGAACTTAACAACGATACCCTTCCAAAGTTACCAGCGAGCGGCCTTCATCGTCATTGGTAAATAGCGGAAGTAGCGCGCCGCTCGCGCTGACCTGACGGTTAATTGCTTGAAACCCCGGGAAAACTCAACCCATTGTAAACAATGCCAAAATGGAGTGTTTTTAAAAGCGATATTTTGGCTTCTGTTTTTCTTTATTACTCATCGACAGAGGATTTGGCAGTAACGCTGTTTATGCCGATAATCATTCCCCTTACACCAATCAGTGAGAAGCGATCCAGCCCCAAACATGATATCATTGAAAACAAAGGTCATGCATCATCAACGAAATGTGGTTCCTCGCCACAGATACAGAGTTACGTGCAGTGGCCGGTTTACGGTACATTTTTGATTCGCAATTGCTGTGAATAATTCACGATTGCTCACTTAATACAAATCATATAAAGTTCTAATCTCGCACAATAACAATGAATATGTACTTATTTAGATTGAATACCGATCAAATTAATTTCTCGCTCAATAAAAATTATGTTGGGATTTCTTTTTCAAACAACTGTTCAAAATACTTGGCACCTACGCTGTGTGTGCATAACCAACATGGGACACGAGGCTGCCTGTCAACGGTCACGTGATCGGGAAAAGGGAAATTCCTATTTTGAGTTGTCTACAACTCAACAACTCAATTTTATCTTGCACGGTGGGTTCCTTCCAGATCTCGATTAACGCTTGTATCTCTCTCTCGGACCAGTTTGGGTTCCGTGTTCGCTGTTTTTCGGGGCTGTACTAATAGATGATGATGCCATTATCAAATAAATTGGAAAACAGTAAACTGTACTACCGACAAGCACGACCGCTGTCAAAGCTGATGAACACACAAACTAAAATGGCGTTCGTTTATGGTATCCACGCTAGGACGGGGCTACGGAATGAAGTTGACCCGGGTGTCGTTACGAGGTCCACGGATGAGGTCACCCTTAACATCGACGTCGTGAGTAGCACTGTTCACAAGGCACTTTCCCAACGCCATCGCTTGCAAGTAGCTCGCTACTTTTAAGATTTCTTAAAAGTAAATCGTCGTTGTAACTCGTTGTTAGCTAAACAATGCTGTTGTTCAGACGGTCACTACTCACGAGTGACCCTGCCGGTGCTTACCAACGATCTTACCAACGACTTATCAACGATCGTCTGAACATGCCTTATTTTGGTTTGTAACTAGTCAAAAACACATTATGTTTTATAAATCCTCTAACTGAGGCCTGATTTCCTTTCCAATGTGACTGAAATTATATGCATTTCCCCTTCTGGGAGTTGGATATTGCCCCAACTACCTCTTTAGACACCCCTAATTAAAAATGGTCTCGACCAGTGACCCCAGGTCACACCCTGTCGACCATTGCTCTTTCCCAATTCCGTTTTGGCTCGGAGCCCACACGGACGCACGCACTTATCATGCTGTGGGGCAGGTCTGGAAGGCGGGAAGTCAACATTGGAAAGGAAATCAGGCCTCAGTTATATGATTATAAAACATAATGTGTTTTTGACTAAAATCATTCCTGAGCTGATTTCCTTTACACCAATGTTGACTGAAATATATGCATCAACCCCCATTGAATGAATTATTTCAATCAACACCAGGCTGGCTCACTCAGTCGGAGGTGGAGCATGCTATTTCAGAGCGGTCAAAAGGATGTAGCCAAAGGCAAAAGCGAGACATGAACACTAAACATAAGAAACATATGTTAAGTGCCTTAATAGGCAATA
The DNA here is from genome assembly GCA_023653785.1 of Ophioderma brevispina. Lineage (NCBI taxonomy): Eukaryota > Metazoa > Echinodermata > Ophiuroidea > Amphilepidida > Ophiodermatidae > Ophioderma > Ophioderma brevispina. The sequence goes on from JAMKCH010003020.1 coordinate 68,830, forward strand.
ACATAAAATCGGGGACATAGATGCTCACCTGACATACGAAATACTCCGGGGTGAGCGTCAACGTCGGCAACTGGTTGGGGACTTTATGCTAGTGTAGATGCGGTAGTGTTGTTACTGCAGGAGAGCCCTCGCTTTGTTCTCTTGTGGAGTTTCCACATTTCGGTAGTACACCAACGAAAAGTAGTGGGGGGCCCTCCACGACATCGCTTCGAGATATAGCAATGCTTGATCCCCCGGTGATAAGCCCAAGATGAGTGATAGTACGCACAGAAATGGGCTCGGCTGAAAAAGATCAATCACCGCGTTGGAGTCATTGATTACAGCGCTTATCCATAGACGCGACAGTGGGGGGAATCGTGTGTAAGAAACAACGAATCGTTCGAGCCCCTGAGCGGTTCAGTTTTACGTTTATGGTACTCAAGGGCTCGGACGGGACACCACAGGCGATCTTCCCGCACGAGAGGACATGCATCGGTTGTAAGATAATTGTTGAGTGTGGATGAGGGCTGACTCGTTCTGGCCAGAAAATCCGGCCTAAGGAGCAATTTGACCCTGTGGGAGAAGACCGATGCGAGATAGAAATGTTGTTAAATCTATGAAAAAATCTGTCTCCAGGAAGCGGAGCGACTAGGAAGACTGTCTTAATGTTGACATGTTTTAGTGACGCATCTGCCATCAGTTCGAATGGCGGCTTCACTAAATAGTCTAAGAAAGTATTAAGGTCCCAGGGTGGGACCACCTTCCTGGCCGAAGGTCGTGTGTTAAACATCCCTTCTAGAAGGAGACGGATCGATCCATCATCATTAATGGTCGATCCATCATCGAAACCTCTATGGATCGCTAGGATAGCAGACTTGTAGTTCCTGACTGGTGAACATTCAAGTCCGCTATCAAAGCGATCGGTAAGGAAGTCAGCGACCTCTGCTACAGATG
>JAMKCH010003021.1:0-98668 GCA_023653785.1 Ophioderma brevispina
TGGGTCTAAAGACTAGTAAGGACTGCTTGCTAACTTCTCCGAGTTGATGTTAACAAAAGTGCATTGTCTTAGGCAGATGCAGAACCCATAAATATATATTCCCACATACGATATATCATTCGATCAAACAGGTATGATGACACCCCCCCAAGTGAGTCATAACCCACATCATCGTTCCTCTTTTCGTCTTACACTCGACAAGATAAACATCCTGCAGGACCGGGGCGGGACGGGCCGGGAATCAAACGGAGAAGGTAAGCAGCATTCCTTACGAGTCACTAGAACACTTGTTCTACATGACTTCATACAGGAATCTGCTTACCTTCAATCCGATGTTGAGGTACAAATTGCATTAAACATCGCCAGATTAGCACACTGGTACTAGGAGGCGGTGCAGAATGCAAAACGTCACACCTGGATTGCGTGAATCGAATTGAGTATGACTATGGAATTGCAAGCAATTCAGAAGTAGTAACAGCAGCGCAAGGTCACATGACAATACAAATAGCATGAAAACTAAGCACACCATACTAGAGAATAATGTGCTGAGCCCACTGAAAGAGTGGGTCCTGCAAAAAAAAAACTGCCAGATACGCGACGTACATGAGGAGACGTCACACGAAAAACCAGCACCCCCTCGTGTACAACACACGGCACATTACTGAGAGGTTTACTCCCAAGTATGAAGGTCTACAAGCTTCAGAGCAGATTGAGCCATTAGACCCAATCGCACCCTCTGGGCCCATGACGGGCCGAGAGGAAGGGGCATCCCGTGAGCGGAGACTGAGGAGGGATGAAAAGAGCCCAAATCCTCAGACCCTCGACGGCCACAGTACTCTGCGAGAAAACCCGCACAGCGTAAGGACAGGAAGACTGAGTCTAAATGTATTTTTTTTTTTTGACCTAATGCAGCCATTATATTATATGCGGGGTGGGGGGGGTTTGGGGTTTTTTTTTTTTGGGGGGTATTGGGTGGTGTGGTGGTAAAAGACAACCCTTACAAGGGGCCGAGAATAGGAAAAGGCTGGTTGCCATTTATCACCTCACCAATGAATTCCACCGTACAGCACTGACCTTCTGGGCCTTCTGGGTCATCCCAAGATGTTATATAGTGCTTTCAGGGGTATTGGCAACGTAAAACCAAAATGACGCATCAAAGTACCCAGTTCACAATGTAGTGGCAAAGAATAGGAGATTATTATGATGTGTCTGATTAGTTGATGGAAGGAGGAGTTTATTGCCGCTATGGCAGATTACGTCTTTGGTTTATGAATGCCTCTGCTCTAGGATGATGGGGAAGAAATGTTGTATTGAAACTGACAACATTGATCATGTATTAAATGTTGATATGATATAGTGTACAACATTGCAAGTGGGAGTGTGAAAAAAAGTGCTTACTTGGTGACTTTTTTGAAGATACTAAATAGCCACGCTTGGTTTGATTAATGACAAATTGAACCTCTGTGGAACGAGGATGAACTTGCCCCGCCCCCAGCCTTTTAGATTTCTGCAAATCACGACACCAATGATGAGTGAATGAAATAGGATGAAGATACAGAACGACGCTGCACGATTTACCGCAAAGGATAATGAAGATGTAATGTATTGTATGTTCGTTTCTGTTTTCTATCAAACGTAAAATCTATTAGATTTCAATCCAATGTGGGTCAATTTGATGCATTTGACTATTGGTTAAATTTGAACATTCCATTTTGTTGACTCAGTACCGAATGAAGTAGTCTTTTAACGAGAGTCGAGGACCCATCCAATGTAAATCGTTGATCCATCATTGATATCTTAGTCATCTACAAGGTCGCGTTTTATTCAGTGCATACTTCTATGATGGGATACTTAAAGGTGGACTCGCAGTTTTTAAATCAGAACAAATTGGTCGGGTAGTTTTCAGCATTCCTTTCTCACCTCCAACTAGTTGGAGCATACAAGGCATTAGTCGAATGACAACCCATTTGGCATGTTCTAATTTAGAAGTAGAATTCTTTGGCATACTGGTACATTAAATTTCAAGCCAAATATGTTTTTAAATATTCTCCAAGATTGGATACCATTTAAAACACGAGGCACGGCGGCACGCTGACAGGTCCCTTAAAAACCTAAAAGGCAATGGGGACCTATCTTTTGGGCTTAACTAATTTTAAAAGAAGGTCTAGTTAGATTGGTACCAGGACAATTAGTATTATGAACATAGCTATCTTACCACTAGACAAGCGAGGATTTGTCGCATTTTGCAATAAAAACTTCTACGGAATGAATTGATCATGTCATATTGTGATCTGCTCTCAAAAGAAGGAATAGTCCCCACCGCTTGGAGCGATGTCAAAATCTCATATAATCAACATCTTAAAAAGGGAACCAAGATTATCGTTATCTGAAGATGGTTAATTGTTTTGTGAGATGGTACATCTCGTTGTCACCAATAACTACCAAGTTTCTTTAAGAAAACCGAATTGGGTTGCTGATCCATACTGTCATCCCCCCCCTGGTTTTCTCCGTGAACTCCAGGTTTCTCCTGATTCTAACGGGGGATTCTAAATCGCGGCTTCTTTCCTTAAATCTTCCGTGGTGCTCTGGACTACTGTTGTGTTGAGCTCGATTATCTAGGTTGAAGCAGTTTTTAGCGACGTCCGTGAGCACTTCATTATGTCGCGGCATTAATTATTAGCATTATAGTCTATTTCTTGTGTTTCCAAGTCTCTGCCCATAGGAAATCACTGAAACCAATATACTGATGGGATCTGGGTCTAAAAGATAGTGTGCGATCCTCTCTCGAAAAAATGTGGCAAAAGTTTATTTTAACCAAAGGATCGTGAATTCTCGGCTACTACCCTCACATTATAAGAGCTTGAGCGACTGATAATCGGCAGGATCAAAGATACGGTCGAGGCAAATTACCCCGCACCCAAGCTGGATTCGAAGAGGTAAATCAAAAACTGACCAGATAGCAAGACTAGTTAATGACATCGAGACAGCCTTCCAGAAAAGCAGAAGTTGGAGCAGTCTTCATGCACCTAACTGCTAGCGGCGGCGATACAGTTGGCACGAGGGCCTCTACTCAAGTACTCAAATAGTCCCGTGTCAAGCTTGTCAAGTTCATTATGCTGCTCATCCAAGACAGATCTTTCGTCCTGAGCATCAAATGGGCAACGCAGTAGTAAGCGCAAACTTCGGAAGGGTGTCCCACAAGGTTCTCTCCTGGCCCCCAGTCTCTTCATAATCTTACGTCTCAGATATGCCAAGGGAGATTGTTGCAGTACTCCTACGCAGAGGACACGGCACTTGGAATAGCGGCTGACTCATTTGAGTCCTTAGAAACAGTGCTGCAGACAAGACCTAAATACTGTAGCAAATTCTTCCACCGAGGCACTGAAACTCAGCAAACCCAAGACGTCAGCTCTGTTTTCCACGCAAATCGATGCGCAAAAAGGAACTAAACATACTTAGATGGGAGGAAAAACGTCACATGACCCAACACCGAAGTACCTTGGCGTCACAATGGGACCGCAGCCTACTTTCAACAACACACCAAGCAGTCGCTGCCAAGACTCAGTCTAGTGTCAACCTCCTCAGAAGGCTTGCAGAACTGGATGGGGTGCATACTTTGACACCTTACATACACCAGCTGTTGCCTTGGCATACTCCATGCTGAATTACGCTGCACAGTATGGAGTACAGCGTACAGCACACAAGATTGAGTCGTTCTGATGATGCAATGAGACTTGGTAGTGGTTGCATTTTGCAACCATGTAGAAACCTCCCAATCCTGTCGGCATAGCTCCTGCAAATCTAGAGGAAACTTCAGACGTCAAGCTCGCCAGAAATGTGATGAAACTGGTAGTCTAATCCCACCACCAACACCCTTTGAGGATCAGAGGGTTCCGCGGGGTCGCTTTGCTACCCAGTCCATGACACTGCAGTCGCAGTATTCCTATCGATCATCTTGGATCAATGACAGATGGTTTGAGCAAAGGTCATCCTCTACTTTGAACCTAAAGCAGTTTGTGTACAGCCCATCTAGCAAGCCCCAAAAGGCTGTGACTTGATAGGAAAGAATGGGTCAACCGTCAACAGACTCAGAACTGGCGTTGGGTACAAAGAACTTACCTTCACAAGATCGGAGTTAGAACCATCACCAAACTGCGATTGTGGATAGCCACAAACCATTAGCCACATCTAGATGACTGTGAGGTTTACAAGTCCCCAAGAGGAATTCCAGGGCTGATCAACCTGGATGATGAAACTATTTCAGCTGGTTAAAGACGGTCTTCCACGTGGATTTTGGAATTGCACGAACGAACGAACGTGAATTCTTATGTTATTTCGCTGACTATTACTTGTCTAGAGAGATCTTTGCCCAGAATAAAACCGTCTACCATTCTATTGTCTACATACCAGACTGGGGAAAGCATAAATTTTACATCGAACTTTTTTTCTACGAACCATAATTACGATATAAGCTGAAATCTTATAATGTATATCAGAATAGCCATTCCCTTTCATATAAAGCAAACCCAGAAAACCTCTTGTTTGTACATTTTGGCTAAAATTGAAAACTTGGTCTATCTTCAGGGAATATCGGGGAAATTGTGGTTCTGGGAGTGTGATGTCGTTGGAAGTATATGAATGGTACTTATGATACGATAGCAACCATATAGCATGATTTCAATTTGACCACCATTGGGTACTGTTAGAATGTTTATATGAATTGGAAACAACACTCGATGGATATGTTGGTTAGATAAAGTGAACCCTCGTCTTACGGGTCGGGGGATACACCCTAGTGAACCTATTGCGCTGAAATGCCAGAAGGCTTTCGTTAAAAGCTCTAGGTAATAATTCCCTCGTCCTTTCTGGTATTATAGCGAAAACAAATGCAACGTAGCACCTTCACCGGGGTTAGGGTATGCGTCAAAGTCAAAGGGTAAAGAGGGGGTGGTTGCCACCCAAACATATTTTTGGTACATTTTATAAATATTATGCACATTATGGGCTCTAACAGTCTATGTTTCTGGAAGAACTAGTCATTGTCATCATTTAGTGGAAAACCGCATGAAAATCCGACATTCCTACCTCATTTTAGCGCAAAAATGGATTTCGAAAATTAGCTGTGGAAAATGCCAATTTTGCCGGCTCACGGACTTATGACGTCATTGTGACGCCACACTAGGTATGTTTGTACGTATTTTATTATAACTTATTTTGGTATCAATGGAAAGAAGAGGGTCCTAGGGCTAGTCACTGGTTTATCAAATCAAAAAATCATAAGCTCGGGTGCTTATAACGAATCTCAGGGGGTAACCTGTTTTGTGCGCAAAACTGCAATGATTTTTCGAAAATTGTCCGTGGAAAATGCTAATTTTACTGGCTCGCGGACTTTATTACGTCATTGTGAACGCCAACAACATACATGTTGGTACTTATTTGGTACTTATTTTGGTATCAATGGAAGAAGATTGTCAGAGCTATTCACTGGTATCAAAATCATAAGCATCGGGTGCCATTAAAACGAATTCTCGAGGGGGTAACCATCCTGTGTCCTGCCTTTCGAAACTCATGGTCAAGAAATCACAATTTTAAGAAAATGGCATTTTAATTGGGGATTTTACATAGGCTCATGTAAAATGGATCAGTTTGGCTATACTTCATCATGAATGGGATAAAGGTCAAATATGCTGTGAAATAAAGATGGCAAGGACAGTTAACATAATAAGGTAAAAAAATATTTCGAATTTTTTTACACCAAAGGCCAATTGAGAGTCATAAGTTTTCGTCCATAATAGACTAAAAATATATTTGGAAATAAACATTCATATTCTTGCACAGTACATCTAATGCATATAAAGATTAAGTTAAAAAGATGGGTTCAATGTGAAGAAATGTTGTCAGAGAAAAATAGCTACTTTTTCATTTTTTAAAAAACTTTAACAAGTAAAATCAGAAAATGAGAAATCGCCCTTAAAGTTTTTGTTTTTTTTTTTTTTTTTTTTTTTAAATATTTAAAACTGATATAAAATGAAACGAAATAATATTTGGGAATGGGGTGAAGATAAATACCCAAATATATTATCTGGGGTATCCGGATATGCAAGAAACTAATAATTGAAAATTTACACATTTTCTCCAAAATCTTGATGACGTCATCAAATGACGTCATCGGGCTTTGCAATCCAATTTGTTAAAAGGTACATCATTTCGATTACTTAGGACCATATAGAATACAACATGGTCAAGGTCGGAGGATCCTGGGGGTGGGGGGGAATGCACGGTAACGGGGAACAGCTCACGGGCTAATTAAAAAGTATCTCGGAGTCTATGGATAATAAGTCAGCGGCTGCTGGAAACGGCCTTCCTTTGGATTTCAGGAACAACTGCTATGTTCTTGGGACGTTGTAAAGCATGCAATTGCCCCTTAAAATTGTTGCATGTTAGAGTTTACTCTGAGTATACACAATATTAAATGTTTAAAGGTGCGTGTTCCGATTAGTCTTTGAGTTTGATATCAAATGAAAGTTATAATTTTTCTCATTGTCCTGAAATTTGAGCCCTAAATCAATTTCCATTACCAAGATATAAACAAAATACCCATTCAAAAAGTTATTGGTTAACCACTCAATATTCGCACCAGTTTGAATGGAGGCTTTGGAATTATTGCGTCTACCATCAAAACCGCTAGTTTGTTCCCACGGTACTTGATGGGGTTAATGTGCAAGTGCCAGGATCTTATATCAAGTAGGAGAACAAATAGACATAAATCGGAACAAGCACCTGTAATTAGTTTCAATTTTTGATATAATATCTATATATATTAAGCGTGCACATTATTATAAAGGATAGGAAGTATATTATGTAATGAGAAATTTTAAGACAACAAGAAAATATTGGCTGCAATAAAATTATTGACGCCTTTTTTGTCTCCAAAACTTTTTTTAGTTATGAAACATCCTTGAAATATTTCCCGAGCTTCATTTGTGGACTGTTCTAGCCCAATATTTATTGTGTGTTGTTGCAAACTGCATAACAGTTATTAATGTTATATTAACAGGCAGTACGGGTCCCAACTTCCCTAACACATTTTACACACAATATAGTTTGTTTTTTCCTTAAAACTGAGTTAAAACTATATTGTCAGCAAATTAAAAAACATATTGCCCCTATTAAAGAAATTTTATTGAAGGACCACCCCATTGTAGAGGGTAATTTTCCTTAATTGATGGTCATCGTGGTCAGTCCTGCACACTATATATTTAAAACGAACATAATGCAACAGTTGAAAGTTTTCCCTTTGGCCCGATTTTATTGAAGTCTTTTGTAATAGTTGCACTGTTTGTACTGTTTGCAATGGCCATACATATCCATAAGGACAACACAAAACGTCAAAGGGGCACAAGAACCCACTTAACGAGAGATGTTCTAAATTCTTAATTATAGATGCCCATGTTAAAGAACCACAAAGTTATACATAACACAGTCATAGAGACAATGTCATAGAAACCGTCACAGAAATTAAAAAAAACCGGGATATAGTTTGACACAAAACAAAAGCATCCCACCCCCCTACAACAGCCAACATCAACACCACCACCACCCCATCACCAATCAAATTCATCACACATCACCATCACCACTCATCACCATCATCACCCAACATCCACAACGCCCATCACCCATCATCACATCGAAACATCGATCACCCACCATCATCATCGCTCATCATCGCTCATCAAATTTAAGCCTAGTTAATGATCATCAGCATCATCATCGTCATCATCGTCTTAATCATCATCTTCGTCGTGTCGTCTTCATCCTCATCAGCATCATCGAGAGTATCATCATTTGTTTGTGATGTTTTCTTTATTTTCATATTATTGCCACCATCATTATTTTTTCATCGTGGCATTATGTCGGCATCATTTTAACAATAGTAAAAACCCTTAGGTTTCATGCAATCAAATACATATTCGACTTCCTTAGAACACCGAATCACCATTTGGGTTTTGACCAACTGTCAACCTTACCTTCAGTGGCCATTTTGAATACTAAAGCGGTTGTTTTCTTTCTTGTATTTCAATACCCTCGTCAGTTAGGAGCCATTCACTTCTTTAACATACCCGACTTAAAAAAATAATTGTCTTTGAAAGCACAAGTATATATGCGGTGAGACCACTTCGCTGCCATGTGACCTTTGATCCCCAATCTGTGTACGCATTAACGGGATGAGTCAGCAGTTCCTCTGACCATTTTGGTAATTATATCAGTAATTATATCATAATTGATATGTGGCGTGAAAAGGCTTTTTAAGGTATTTCAAGACGGGGCCTTGGGTCAGTGGTTACTTCTGTCCATTTTAGTGATTAAAGTCAATTTGACCTTTGATGGACCCCTATGCTGAAGCACATCTTTGGTGAAGGGACTCAATCTGCTTCATATGCATGAGTCACGTGACCATGTGTACCTCGCATATAACATATATTATTTTTGAAGTTTTTTCACATTATGTCATCGCATAAGACCAAAGTTCCCCTGTGATTACGTTGACCTCCCATGTCTTGAACACAATTTTGTGAGGGTCGCAAACTTCTTCGTATTCATGACCTTGAGAGACCCCTATGCTTTAGCAACACTTTGGGTGAAGGGACTCAACTTGCTTCATATGCATGAGTCACGTGACTAACCATGGTACCTAGCATATCACATAGATGAATTTTTGAAGATTTTTTCACATTTGCATTACGACCAAAGTTCCCCTTGAATGACCTTTGCCCCCATCAACACAATTTCGGTTGAAGGGTTTCAACTCTTCGTATGCATGATCACATAACCAGGTATCAATTGGCTATCTACAGAATTAATTTTTGAAGATTTTCACATTCAGACCGAAAATCACACTTTAATGACCTTGACCCCTATGCTGCGTATAACTTCACTGAGGGTCTTAACTGCTTCATATTCATGAGTCACATACCATGCTCGTTTGCATATACAATTTTATTTTTGGAGGTATTTCACATTCAGACCAGAGTTCCCCCCCTTAATGACCTTTGCCCTCCAATCTGTGTCACCCCATATGGGTCTTGGCAGTGGTTCTGATATCAGGTCGGTGATTAATAGCAATGATTGTGAGACAAGAAGGAGTTATAGAGTTCCCGACGAATGCCCCTAATTGGTCCCGTGACCTTTGACCCCATTCTGTGGCACCCTATATGGGACTTTGGTCGGTGGTTCTTCTGACCGATTTTCATGGCAATCGGAGAAAGCGTTTGGCACTGGCAACTAGTAGCATTTGCAGCACGATACCAAGAAAGAAAGAATCTTGGAAATCAAGATAAAGGCATATAATCATTCGGCTGCACCGCATGATATAAAAATGCAATTTCCTTTCATTTTATTTCATTAACACGCATTCCTAAGTAACTCAAACTTTCAAACTGCCTTTTCTCAGAACTAGCATTTATGCTTAGTCAACATTATGCCGAACCCACAATGATATCTGAGCCACAGTTTGGGCGCTTTGGCCGTGGTAGTCTGGTGTTCAAGGCCTTCATATATATGTTAACAACGCAATTGGGGACACTGAAAGCTAATGAAGGGGAGCCCTCGTCGTTTGTCACATTACGCACTTCCACCGGTTCACATCGTATGAAGTCGCGTGGTTCTGGACGAACGTAGTAACTTGCAAACTTCCAGTATTTGATTATTTCTATTATTTTATTGAATTCACAACTGGGGGGGGAGAATAATCACATTTGGATGGATTTTATTTCGTACGATACACCGAGATATTGATCGCGCTATGAGTCTTACCAATTTGTGCTTGAGGTGCGCATCTCGCACAATACTTTTTAAAACTCATAATGTGATGAACCATATCTCTCTGTGTAATCATGCTCATCCATCCAATTTTTATAACCAAACTTGCTCAAAAGCACCAAAGACTCACAATGGCAAGTACACAGCCTGACTCCATTGACCCCCTTTGTGACCTTTTGACCCCAAGGTTTGTAAACTATCTTTCAAATGAATTTCCTTTGCAAATAAGGAGCTATAGAATCCACAAACATGCACTGGCCCACGGACTTTAATACAGAGATTGACCTCTAATGACACAATATGACCTTTGACCCATTTATCTAAATCTATCAAAATATGTGGGGGTCCTTAAAGTGATTGAACTTTCTTCTACTCTCTGTGTATTCCCTCTCCATAATCACTCTTCGCAGTGGTGGAAATGTTACATTTGATAGTCGTATACCCACATCCCTAAAGATTCACATTCATCAATGCAAAGAAATGCACCATGATAATTCAAATGGTAGCCTCAACATTTCTACAAGGCACAATAGTGGAGGATTTGACCCTTCCTTTCAGCCCTTCAGGGGTTCTTGAAAGTCACCATAAAATTATTTCCAATTTATAGTGTTCACTAATCACTCACTGATATTTAAATGATATTGAATAGATGCTACTACAAGACCCGGGGGTGGGGGGTTGGGGGTTGGCAGGGGTTTTGGAAAAGGGGGTACGGTGGATGTGCGGCCGAAGGACTCTTCATTTCAGCCATTTTTTGGTATAAATGAACAGTCCCTTTTTTCTTGAAAATTGGCATAAGAAAGGTTTTGTTGCATTTCTGTTGCAATTATATTTGACAGTAGTCAATCAGTATGAAAAATCTAACACACACACATGGTTGAAAAATAAGTGCTGCCAGAATGGCTTCAAAATACATTTAAAAAGCAATATTAGCAACATTTTTGTGAAGGGCGCCCCCAATTTTTTCAAAAATTTGGAAGATTTTTACACAGTGGTATCTGGCTAGTAACCTATACCTGGGAATGGTTCAGCCTCGCAAAATGTCTATGTTCACAAACGAAGGGGTTTGGTACGAGAATATTATTAATCGGGATCCCGATAATAAATTAAACGGCTGCTGGAAATGGCCTTCCAAAATGTGAAATAGCCGGTGAATAGCGCCATGTACTGTCTCGCTCATCCATTAGTTTTTAATAGTTCAGGCCGTCAAGTTCGAGGTTATTTCTCGAGGTGGCACTATTCATCATGGACGGACATAAACGTAGCATTTCCAACTCTGCCGTTAAGTCCAATCTGGGATCCCAATTTTAATTACAAAATCGCTTATTTTGTGATAAATACGCATTTTTTAGCATTCTCTTTCGCATGTATAGTTTCCTAGACAATTACCAATGTAACTGTGCAAAAATATCACATTTTGAAAATTGGGGGCGCTCTTCAAAAAATGTGCCATTATTGCTTACAGTTAGTAAATTTTGTGTAAAATGTCTAAATTGTTGTATTTCTTTAATCTCTGTCCTAGGTTTCTAACATGGCAACATTAACTCCAGTTTTCATCTTAGCTCTTCATATCATTGGTACACTGTCATCAGTACTACCAGATGGAAGTCAACCCAACACATGTATGTCATGTTGTCATGGCCCAGCAGGCTTGCCAGGAGTACCCGGCTCAGCAGGAATCCCAGGCTCACACGGCTTAGCCGGACGAGACGGCTTGAAAGGCGAGATGGGAATGAAAGGGAGGTAGGATCAATTGGAGTTCCTGGTGAAAGGGGCCCACCTGGCCCCAGGGGCCCTAGTGGTGGACGGGGTGATCCTGGACTGCAGGGCTTGCCAGGGAAGGTAGGACCTGGGGGAATGGAAGGCAGGCCAGGTGCAGATGGACAAAAGGGTACAGATGGACAGCCTGGACCTGTTGGACCCAAAGGAAGCAAAGGAGACTCTCCTCAAGTTAGAAAATCTGCATTTTCTGTTTACAAAACTAGTTCACAAACTGGTTCTAGTGGAGACATTCTGACATTTGACTTTGAACAGGCAAATCTTGGTTATCATTACAGTATGGAAACCCATAAATTTACATGTCAAATACCAGGCACTTATGTTTTCATGTTTACTATGGCTAAAGATAGTCGTAATCAGCATCCTCAGATTGCTCTCACGAAAGATGGTACACGGGTGGCTAGTGTACACATAAGAGACTATGATAGCAGTCCTGACTTTCAGCAATCTAGCAACATGGCAATACTGCAGTTGGCAGTAGGTAATCAAGTGTGGCTACAGTTTTTTAATGGGAATGAAGTGTTTAGTAACAATGACAAGTACACATCATTCTCTGGTTTCTTACTCTATGCAGAGTGATGCCTCCCAGAGTTGTGTCTGTCCCGCACTTGCCCCTCCCTTCCCCCGCACCATAAAAACCCAAATACATAAATTGCTGACTTTTCCACTAAAAATTAATTTTCCCCCATAACAAATTCTAGTGCCACTGCACAGGGAAGGATCAAATCTTAAAATCTTAGTCATGTTTTGCTGACCTAGACCACTGCAAGTAATTTAGGGAAATAAGCAAGAATTTAAAATTTCATTGCACTCGCAGAAATTAAAATTTCTTTACAATCATAGAGAGAATTTTGACTTTGTAAGTAATTTTGAGACCCAACTAGTCTCTTCATTAGTGGGTAAATTATGTGAGGTGCTGAGATCTGGTGTTTCTAGATTCATTTACAATGTGTTTCAGCAAAGAGTTATATATCAGGGGCCCGTTCCCCAAACTCGTGCGTAACCCTACGTGTATACTAACTCATGCGTATATCCTACATAACAGACCTTTTCATACCAGTTACACAGTGCTTTGGACAAATTAGACCACTCAGGCATGACATAGTATGCACGTAGATTTACGACCGAGTTTCGGGAACGGACCCCTGGTCAGTTTGTGACCCTGACAGGTTTTAATCTTTGGTTGGGCCCTCCTAGCTCCTCCTGATGTGTTTCCCCTCCCAAACTAATGCTCTCCCGTCAGATGTTATGACCACACTTTGTGTGAGCAGATGCTGTTGAATTAGCAAATTAGGGGCACTTGATGCATCCAGTTGAAGTTCAAATTCTTGCTTATATATTGATACGGGAACATATGAACTTGCATTTGTTAATCAAATAACAACACATGGGCATCTTTTATGTACTTGTTTAACAGTTTAAGTGATTAAAGGGGGATGGCCCGATTTAAGTCTATAAGATTTTCATCTTGATAGAATGGCATTCACCCCAAAACCACATTTGTAAAGTTTCATGTCGATATTTCAACCCGTTTTGATGTGGGAGCTTAAAACGTGATTTTGTAATCCCCATAGAGTACTCTGTAAAATTAATATTGGTCGACCAAAATGGGGCACATTTTCGCTCATAACATCCAAACCAAACATCTTTTAGCTCTAAGATTTCACAGGGTAAACCAGAAAAATAGTAGCTTTCAACAAAATTTTGACCACTTCCGGTAAAATCTGGGGTCCCTGGGGACGAGGCTATTAGCGATTGGACCATGGCCCTTTAAATACTATGTTAAATTTTCCTGATGGTGAGGGCATAATTCTCAATGGAAAACATACAAATTATATGTGGTTACAAAATAAGGCAGCTACCCATATCATTTTAAAAAATGGCTATGTATCGCAACTATAAAAATTCACTGATGACCCTTGTCAGAAATTCCTCTGAAAGCTTATTGAAGGCACTATTAGTGATTTGCTAAATCAAAAAATCAAAATAAAAAATCCATCAAAAATTCCTATATTTTCATATTTGTAAGTATCTTAACATTCCAAGACAATGCTAATACTGATAGCAAACCTAATAAGGACAAAATCAGATAGTTAAGTCATTACTTTCCATACGGATACTTACTGCAACACATAATTGAATGGAGATTCATATCTTTAAGCACTGTTGTTTTCTTCCATTTCTGTCAATTTTCCAGTTGCAAAAAATAACTAATGAAAATTCTACAGACTTCTCCTTCACTTTCAAGCCATTATTGCAAATTTCAAACATTTTGATCCTTTTGGGTGAATCACTGATATTGACTTTAATCTTTTCCTATTGGAAAGCATATACATCATATCTAAGATATAATTGAATATGTGTGACTAGAACATATTTGTTCTAATCTTAAAATGTTGATCAATCACATTTGTAATATATTAAGCCTCTGAAGTTTATTACCTTTCGTACAATATATGTGATTGGCTCTCTACATGATAGAGTATGATATATAACCTTTGAGTAATTTTTTTTTTTTTTTTTTTTCATTTTGATCCTTTTGGGTGAATCACTGATATTGACTTTAATCTTTTCCTATTGGAAAGCATATACATCATATCTAAGATATAATTGCATATGTGTGACTAGAACATATTTGATTCTAATCTTAAAATGTTGATCAATCACATTTGTAATATTAAGCCTCTGAAGTTTATTACCTTTCGTACAATATATGTGATTGGCTCTCTACATGATAGAGTATGATATATAACCTTTGAGTAACCAATCCAAATAGACTATGTCTGTACCAATCTAAGTTTTTCTTACCATGTTTCTAATTGGGTTAATACATCATATAACACAATATATAACCAATAAAATCACCTGGTAGACCTCTGAGGGTTAATCTCAGTGTGAATAGATTGTTTGAGTTACCATCCTGTTACCTTTCTTACTTTCCATACTTTAAAACAACTGGATTTCACAGCAAGAAATTTCCACAAAATGTAGAGGAAGGTAGTCTAGTACACTCACACCTGTATGGGGATGTTCCCCCAACAATGGATAGCAAAATTAGCCTTCCTGGCAAATCATGTATTCTAGCCAGCATAAATATAGCTTGTAGACTATAGTAGATAGCAGAGTTACGAAACAGGTGGCCTTAATTAAAAATTGTAACTGTAACTTGAGAAGTCATAAAGTCATATTATGCTTTTATATGCAACAGGAGGTGGATTGAATTCAGGCTTAATAGTTTTAAGATCCGGTGGGTGCTAGAGATTGTTTTGGTGCTTAAATCTCAAAATGACCAAAAGAATTCATAAAGTTTTCACTGTAACTGACTTCTTTTCACCTACTGCACCTACAGTACAAATTCAGAGTAACCATTCAAGGTGCCACAAGGGATTTCACATAACAGGTGCCCCTAAAAATGTGAAAATTCTAATTTTTGTTCAAATGTGAAGCTTTCTATCAAAAATATCCCCATATGAATAATTAACTGAGAATCATTTCTTTGGTACAAAAATTGTGAAATTTCTAATTTACTTTAGGAGCAAATACTAAATTCAGCCTTTGTTTATATTGAAATTAGGCAAATTAAAAATTGCCTTTTGTTCTCACTTTCAAGGCATTTCAAGGGGGGAGGGGGGAACAAGACATCATCGCAGCATAAAAACAATTATAATAACACACATAATGGCATATGCAATAGTCTTACCGCTTATTATTCATTCATATCCCATGCAGCAATAACCCTTGCACAACAACATTTCCGCAAGCGACAAAAAGTTTAAACCATCACAGCGTCCCTTCAAAATTCGCAAATGGCGGACCTTCAACATCATAAAGCTGACCTTCATCTCCCCATGGCTACGGCCCTGATCACAAATTGCTCGATCATTGTGTATGGTAGGAGACAAGCTGTGGTACAAGCCACCCTATGAGTAAGAATCTGGCTATGTGTATAAGGAGAGTCCTAAAAAGAAACATGGTTTGCAGCTATTGCACATATTGCAGCCTTTCATTACATAACTTGAAATAAGTCTTTAGTTACACGGTATCAATCTAGCTCACGTTTCACTTCTTCTACCACCAGACAGACAGTCATTTCTATTCCCAAACTATTTTCTTTATCAAGTCAATAATATGAAACAATAATAACGATCTACGGCAGGATCGGAATGATGCCAGCAACAACAAAAAGTAGTTCACTGGTCTCTTGGGTGTAGAATTCCAAATGGAATATGTATTGGTAATTCTGCATTTCCCCCTCTGTTTAAGCCCACAGTTAAGTTACCCACCAGGGGAGTGTAGATCCAGATGGGAATAGTTGTATTGGGCAACTGCTTTGAAACCACACACCCTCTGTTTAAAACAAGGGTCTTTGGCCTGATCAAAATTGCCATAAAGAAATTTATTCGGGTGCTAAACTTGGACCTCTTTTTCAGGATCGAGAAGTTATTTGAGCCTTATTTTTCTACCCACCACCCCACCCCCCCACCCCCCACTCCCTATTGTTATTTGGATGAACACTCAAGTCTCTGGAAATTGGTGATAAATTCAGAATAAGAGCCATGTCCCACACAGATAATGTCTTCGGCAAAATTTTCTGTAAAGATATCTGCATACCTTCAATGTTTTCCCACTTCCACCCACAGGAGTAATTTAATTTATTCATTGCCAGTAAGTGCTCCAGTAGAAAGGGCTTTCACCTCATAAGGTTTATGGTTGACCATGATTAAAGTAATAGAACACTATGCAGATAAGAGCCATGTTCACACAGATAAATTTCTGTAAAGATATCTGCAGACATTCATGTTCACCACTTCCACCCACAGGAAGTAATTGATTTATTCATTGCCAATAAAAAGGGCTTCCACCTCATCATGGGGTTATGGTCTGACCTGATTAAAAGTATGAGAACACATAAATTCAAAATAAAGCCATGTCCCCACAGTAATTCTATAAAGATATCTGCATACATTCATGTGTCACATACATCCATACCCAACAGGAAAGTAATTGATTTTTCATTGCCAGTAAACAAGGGCTTTCACCTCACTGGTTTAAGGTAGACCTCATCAAAAGGTAATATAACACTATCAGTTGAATTGGCAAATCCTGCTCCCGGGACCAATTTCCATGAATGTTCTACAACATTTGATCTTCAACATAATACTTGGAAGGAAGGGGAGAGACACCCGAAAAAAAACAAGCTCCGTGTGTATATTCATCATCAATTTCGAAATCAAGCAAGTGTCCAATTACCAACTGTGCCAACAATTGTTATGGCCAAGATAGTAGGTCACACAATGTACGTGTAAATATTCATAAACTGAATTAAAGCATAAGCCTGTCTCAAAAAAAATGGTATAATCAAAAACCGATTTTTTTAAATATTATATCTCATCACCTATGTCAGTCGTTTTTGTACATAATATTAAAGAGAGACAAAGAGTCAGGCTTTCACAGCATTTTTTGTTTCATCTCACGCATTTGCTTTGTTGTTTAAAAAATCGAGAGATAACTCCCAGTTTATACTTACTGCTGAACACAAAAATCGAGTTTTGTGCCACTTTTCTGGTTGATTGAAACCTTGAATAGAATTAGTGAAACATAATTGTTTGACATATTGAACGATATGAAATGCCTTTAAAAGGGATTAACTTCAAAAAGATAACTTAAAATACGAAAAACACTTGCCGTATGGTGGAAATATAAGGAGTAATTCTGGCTTTAAGATAATGTGAATAACATTTGACAAAATGTTGTTTGTTAGAATAAACCTTTGAGCGTACGCAACCCTGGAGGGAGATTTTTATGGTCTTGTAGTATCATGAAAACGCAAATTCCTACCAACATAACCTTGATACTTTGCTGTCCAAATCAATTTTTTTATTGACTTCTAAATCAGTAATACACAAAGACAAGTGGCAATTTTAAAGGATTTCTTTGGTTTGGAGTGTTTTATTTGGTTGCAATACAATCCTTCTGGCGTGATTTTCACAGATACCAATGTGCAATAAATTCAAAGCTCGACAATTTCATTGACGTGCAATAACTTTTTGTATTGCTTATTATTTTGAAAGAAATATTATCATTGAACTGATTATGTTGACTATTTTTTAAAAAAAAAACTTGTGTCGATAAACAGACGTTTCTTACAGTTTGTTTCTTTACCCCTAGTCTACCGAAGGGGGGTGGTTTACCACCTCCCCCTTCAGGTTTTTTTTCCCCGCTTGCTAAAACCCCCTTTTTTTGGTGCCAAATTTCATTTACTGTCAATTGTCCAATTGGTTCCATGTCTGCTCCTTTTAATCCAAAAAAACATCCACCGGGTAAGGTAAGATACAGGGTGATCCCAAGTGATCGATTTTGGGGGGTGGGTGGTGGGGGTACCCAACCCCCTCCGGAATATAAGTACAACTGCCTAACACACACAGGAACATCACAAACCGAAACCTTGATTTTGGTACAATGATAGCTATGGTCCTCCTCTTTCCATTATACCAAAATGAGTACCACATGCCTAGCATTACGTCACAATGACGTCATAAAGTTTGCATGTCAGCAAAACCCTCGACTCTGCCATTTTCCATAGACACACACAGTTGAAAAATTCAATTTTTCGCCAAAAAGGTAGGAAAATCAGATTTTCATGGGCGGTTTTTGACTCTACTTGATGGGCAATGACTAGTTTATATAATGACATCATTTTAGAGCTAAATCTAGGTTGTTTTTGAGAGTCGCCTAAAATTGGTCGAAATAAATCATTTTCCACCCTATATTCAGTATTTTTCGTACTTTCCTCACTCAACATATGACGTCATGGTGACGTCTAATGGGGATGTATACTTATTTTGGTACCAAATGAAAGAAGAAACTCTAATCTATCCTTTGGTACCAAATTTACAGGAATTCGGGATGTCAAGTAACGAAAATCACAGGGGGTGGTAAACCACCCCCCCTTCGTTCGGGCATTTTGGTTACAAAAAAATGGCTCAGTTAACGAGGTTAATCTGTGTTTTGTTTCTTTTGTCAAGTTTGTCAAATCTTTGGAAGCTTCCAAGCAGCATGACTTAACTGCGCGAAACACTTCTGCCCTGCATAAAAGTGGCACAAAATCGGTTTTGGTGTATCGCAGTAAATTGAATTAATATCTCTGGATTGACAAAAGCAAATCGTATGAGAAACACACCATTTGGAAGCCTGGTTGCTTGTTTCTTTATATTATGCCAAGTAAGATGACTATTTTTGAAATTTTCATATTTAACCAAATTTTTTTCTGATTGTACCAGTTTTTTTTTGAGACAGGCTGTAGGCCTTTGTGTTTTCACTAAAATCATATTGGCAATTTCTTGAAAGAAGTGGGAGGAGGAAAGAGTAATTTTGAGTTGAAGCGCAAGCCGAAAATAGCATGTAACCCAGTCCAGCCTGGTTTTTAAGTTAACATAGAGGTAAAAATAAACCAGTGCATAGGCCAGACCATACTTAAAGGTGCTGTTCGATTTAGGTGTATTGTGTCCTCTCCTTGATATGAGAGACTCGCACTTGCACATACACCCCTCAAGTACCATGGGAAACAAACTTGCAGTTTTGATGTAGAGACTCAAGAATACATGTTGCAAGCCGATTCAAGAGTGTGAATTTGAGGTTACCACTCAAATGGCATGTTTTTTTTGTTGATTCCTTGGGATGAAATGGATTTGAGGGCTCAAATTTTTCAGGACGACAATGAGAAAAATACAAGCCTTTCATCTTATATCAAAATCGATACGACTTCCGGGTACTCGGGGGGTCCCAAAGACGATCGGAACCGCACCTTTAAAGGGATAACCAGTGATAATGTGATGGGACAAAAATTAAAAATGTTATATTAGCTTATATATCAAGACATTAGTGTGGTAAATCATCATAAAACTACTTCAATGTAGGAGACTTTGCTCATACTGTCTCCATGGGGCGTACCCAAAGTGGGGTATATCCACTGGTTCAACCTGTTGTGAATATGCCCTTGATTATAATATCTTTTCTTAGAATAACTCTCTGTATACTACAATATCTGCAAAAGTGTCATTTAGAATCCTGTTGTCGCTGTATTAGAACCTTAAAAGGTTTTATGATAAATTTAATAGTTGTATAAAGAACCTAGATGTAAATCCTGGTAGATCCCTTCTGTTGGTTCATATATGTTACAAGTAAAGATTGAAAGTGTTAACTATTTTGTTTCAAAAATAATTTTATTGGCTAAATGACGTACAGGTGTACCTCCTGTGGGTAAAAAAAATGGACCACTTTTTTATAGCAAAGCATAATTTTTAGAAATATGACCTAAAAACGTCATATAGTAATGTTACCAAAATGGCAAATTCAATATAGTAACAGATATAAAATATGGAACCATTAATATAGCTTGCGCAAATGTTCATCTTAAGACGGTCAAACATGTTAGACCCATTTTGACCTTTAGACCCATTTCGAAACATTTTGACACATTTTGTAATACTAGACAAAAAAGACAAAAAAAAAACCATTTAATATAGTAGCATGAAAAATGCCCACCTATAGTACCACAAAAAAAAACACCATTGTTATAGTGAGTGATGAAATGCATCCCATATTATCGGCCATATGTACCTACCCCTCTCCACTGAGTATCCCCCGCGCCCCATCCCCCAGAGTTTGATGCCAGTTTGGTTTTTCTGATCCTGCTTGCCTTGCAGTTTTCTACAGATATTCTGGTTGTCCTTCAGCTTCTAAAACTCAGCCGTGATCAGGCTGCTGGCTAAGAACTGACAAACTTGCTATTTTCACACTGTACTGCCATTAACATTTAATTCTCATTATATATTTTTAACATTTGTTTTCATTTTTGAAATCAGTTGCTTCATCAGCATTTTTAGGGCTACCCCTGTCTGAGAAACCTTAAATAGAAGAAAGAATTGGTACACTGCTGCCTGGTGTCTGTTGTGAACACTGGCTTTGAATCCTACTAGTCTAGGATAACACAACATCCTGTTGTGGCAGGTCTGCAGTGGTTGTGCTCCAGAGGCGACAGCCTTGATTCATTGCTTTGTGGTTTTAACCTTCCCTGTATAACACTCCTATCAGTTTTTGCAAATGCCAGAAAAAGCCTGACAACTGGAACAGGCGCTCTGGCTGAATGAACTTGCTATGGAAGCATGGACATAGGCGGTGAAATTGGAGACTTCAAATTAGGTGTTTTAATAGACAAATCCGACCATCCAATGTTGATCAGAATTGATCCCCATTACTGGGGGGCCTCCAACCCAAAACCCTACCCAAATCTTTGTACGTCTGTAACCACCTTGATTAATTATAATTCAAAAGCTATACTTAATCTGCACATTTGGGGTGAATTCAAGCAGAGGCCCCATTACAAATGGCTGCCAGTGGAGGTGTTGGGGGAATGTGTACAACCGGATTGGTGTATAGAGTGACTTCTCCCCATTTTTAAAAGTTTTTTTGGGGGATATGCTCCACTCCTACATGATGACCTTGTTTAACAGACGTTGAACCACTGAATGAATTTGGTAGAGCACCCTGTACCAAGACTACTAAAACTCAAACTCTTCTCATTATCCGTTCTTGTAATCCTGGTTAATATCCTGTGCGGATTCTCTACAGGTAACCAAAAAGTGCACTTTGATACAGTTTAAAACAGGTCGGGTTTGTTCAAGTACAAACTTTGTGCACGTAAAGAAATTAAAATGCATGAACTTTTAAGGTAGTGTATAATCTCACGAGCAGTTAACTCACAAGTATTGTATGATAATGATGTATTGCTATCCCACTTGGGGTGCAATATTTCTGGAATTGACTGTACTGCTAAATATGGATAAATTTATTAACTGTAACTGATGTCATATGATTTATTGTTGCCACAAAGCAACTTGTTTACCAGGTTGATGCCTCCTAGTGTTTTTAGAACCAAGGTAATCACCATTAAATCGTAGGGGTGTAGTGAGGGATCAAGGAATGTGGCTTGTAATTTGGTTTATCAACACTACATGCTACACTGCCAATTTTGTTTTGATTTAAAGGGATTAGAGCAGCGATAATGCGGGAATCGAAAATTTGGAAATCAATTTTTTTAATTAACACTTATCAATCAGGGATAATGTGTACAATTCCCTATACCTGCTTTAATGTAGAAACAACACCAAATGGTGAAAAAAATGAAGTATTTGAGGAAATAGTCATACCGTCTCCCGTAAATAGACAGACAGCGATGGCGTCCTCAAAACTAAACTAAACAGCTGATAGTGGTTAACATGCAACCAGTACATTTAAACCAGCTCAATCATGTTTGTGCTTGTGGACAACTGTATCAATCATTGTGTAACAAATTCGCTTAAAATCCGGGATATTCACAGTGGAAGAGGCCCTTTTTTGATCACAAGGGTCCGAATTTTGATACGCATTCTAGAAATTACAGAATAAGATAAAAAGTACTGCCTTGTCGTTAATGCACGGGTTTCAAGCCAACTACTTGCAGGTTATTTTCGCAATATACATGTATTAACAAAAATACAAGATGAATTTGGTGATTTTTTCGATGTTTCAAGTTAGCAAATCGCTGCTAATCCCTTTAATAACAAATGCCTGCTTTAATGCTGATGGTTTTAAAAAAATATAATTTTGTGGTTCTCGGCTTTGGGCTCGCTGAGCTGTGGGCCGCTCCATAAAAAAATTAACATTTTAGAGACACATACATACATACACACACCACATACATACACACATACTACGGCACAATGATTGCAAAGTGTTCCTCAAAGTGTTTATAATTTGAATGTCACTTAGGGTGGCTCAGATTTGGTTTAGTCAGGAAAGTGGCAGCTGAAGACCCCAAATCGTTGTACCAATTTTAGGTCATTTTGGTAGAAAAGGGTAACCCATTGTCTATTGTTTTCTCACTTGATTGAAATCCTGTACTTGCATGTACGCTATCCACGTACCCGTGGGAACAAGCCTTGCGGTTTTGGACGGTAGAACATAATGCAATTGCAAAGCCCCTATTCATACTGTGCTAATATTGAATGGTTAACCATTAAAGGGCAGTTTTTTGTTTATAACTTTGAGAATGAATGGATTTGACGGCTTTAAATTTCAGGACGACAAGCGAAAAAACGCCCTTCATCGTATCAAAATTGATAACTACTCCGTACATCAGGGGGTCCCCCCTAAGATCGATCGGAACACGTACCTTAACGGAGGCAACCGTCGCGCAACGGTTCTATTTTTTTTACGGACTTCGGATCCTGCATGACATCACGGGGAGTGTTGAAAAAAAAAGTTTGGAGTGAGGCCTATAATTATAATAAGCCATTTAATATCAGTCGATTGAATACTTCAACACAACGACTATGAGCTTGTTTAGATATCAAATAGATCTACTTCACCTTGGGTCCTCCAGTTTAATCATTATCTCCTGTTGTCATTTATAATATACCCTTCTCTATGTCCCGTGCATTTTTGTTCCTAAGGACACTATCAGTGATTTGAAAATATTTGAAATTTGCCAGGATAGCTTCAAAGTGAAAGTTAAGTCTGTGACAATTCTCATGGGTTTGGCCTTTCCAGCTGTCTAATTGCAGAAAAGGACTAAAACGGCAGTGTTCCAGGATGCGATTCTCCATTCGATTGCGTGTTGTAGTGGGTGTCCGTACGGACAGTGTTTGACTACAATCTCAGATTCTGTCCTTATTGGGTTTCTTTTCTGTCGTTGTCGTTTGCGGGTGTGTGTTAGGCCTACCTGTACTTGTTGCAAACATGCAAAAATCTGATTTTTGTGATGATTTTTTTCGATTTGCTGATTTAGCAAATCATGATATGTCTTTAAATAATTGGGATGCCTTCCTCCCTGCCTCACAAGACGGCATTAGTGCCTCCTATTAATTCTATAAATCTGTCTAACAGTGCATTACGTCGTTTTTCAGTAAATATTCCATCAAAGAAATCGAGTAAAGGTACTATCCCCAAGTTCACACACTGTTTTCAAAATATGATTACTAATGGTTTTACTACGGACGATTTTAATTATATTTGGGCTGACTAGGCTTTAGGTATGTTCGCATTGTAAGGTTTCTCTTGGCAATTTGTGACTTACAGTATTATTTAATTGATTATTTTTTAAGCTTTTGTTATATATTTTGTATTTTTGTGATGGTCTGTTAGAAGTTGTAATTTATGTTGATATGCTCTAAAAGTATCAAACAATGTCAAAAGAATATCTCATGCAAACATGTAATGATATATTCATGATGAAATGATTAAATCAAAACCTAACGTTTAAAATGTAGAAATCCCAGGGAATGGATGTGCCCATACTGTAGTCACAATGACTCTAACTCTGATATAGATGACGATGTAACTAATCTAAATGAGTCCCCCCATTTTAATTAAGTGATTTGGACTTCAAAAAATACGACAAAATGGTTTTAACCATTAGATTTGATTGTAATTCCACACCACAAAAATTATAGGATGTACTAAACAATGATAATGATAACATTCACGAATGCTCATATCTTACTTTCCGATCAGTTTTGTCTAGACTCCAACGCAAGTTGTGGATAATTTTAAATTTTTTAAATGCAACATAGAAGGCTTTCAAAACTTTGATAATTAAAAATTGCCTTAAAACAATGAACTGTGATTTTAGCATTATCGGACTCTCAGAAACCATTTAAAAGAGACACCCAATAACTATTTCAATCTTTCCGGGGTATAAAATTGAGTATACGAACAGAATTGTTCGGGAGAAAGTGGGCGTATGGTATGTATATTTCTGACAAATTAAAGTTATAATACTAAGGAAAGACCTCTGCCATGCTAACTCAAATTATGAAGCCTGTTTTTATTGAAAATTGAATTAACAATGCTACAAATGTTGTAGTCGGAACTGTTTATAGAGCACATACTGGTATCGAGAACTTTATAGCCGATATTGATCCTGTTCTTAATAAACTAAATAATGAGAAAAAGCAAGTCTACAGTTATGGGCGATTCAACATTGATCCATTCTAAAGTCGATACCCAGAAACCCCCCCACGATTATCTAGACCTCATTTACTCCTATTCATTAATGCCTGACTATATATAAAAACCAACAGAATTACGAGACTACTGCTACATTATTGACAATATTTTGACGAATGATGAAAATATGATAAAATCAAACAATTTTGGTTACCGACTAACTGAATCATATGCAACCCTCCTAAAACCTCGCAATAATTTAACTCGGCTGCCCGATAAGACTAAGAGGGTTAGATATAAGAGAATTCACCTTAATACCAATATTTCGAAATTTTACACAGAGGTTAGCAGATGTTGAATGGCAGGAAATTCCCGATAGCAATAGTGCAGATGTAGATTATAATAAATTTGATTGAAACCTTTAATACCTGTATAATGACATGTGGTGCCGCTAAAAAGTGTACTAGTAACAAAAAGTAAGAACCGATATCACACTGGATTACAAGAGGTTTATTAGAAAGTATCAATAAGAAAAACCAGTTGTAAAACAATACTTACACTCGCCAATTATATCAAGACTTCCAAAAATTTAAAACATACAAATAAATAAGTTTAATATGCTTATTCGTAAGCAAAGAGGAAACACTTTTTTTCTTAAAATTTGAAATAGCAAAAATAATATGAACTAAACGTGGAAAACGATAAATGATAGTCTTGTCGAGGGAAAAAACAATCTATGCCGAGCAAGTTTTAAGGATGACAAAGGCAACCTTTATTCACTACCGTCTGTAGATATTTTCTCATCATTTCAATATTTCTTGTAAGTATTGGTCCAAAGCTTGCATCCAATATAAAAAATACGGTAAAACTATTTTGATTACCTCAAGATTCAAACATTGTGTATTACATGAACCCAATTGTTGAAAGGGATATTACTAAGATAATTGAAAATTCACTCAAAGACCACGAGTGCTGTAATGATAACATTGTGTTAATCTCACAATAAAGAAAGTTGCTAAAGAAATAGTTTACTTCCGCTTACAAGAATATTTAATTTATCAGATCGACTGTGTCCCGTTCCTGAAAAGCTTAAAATAGCTAAGTAATACCAATTTATCAGAACAAGATGTTTTGAATTGTCGCAATATGCCCAGTGTCTCTTTTACCATGCTTTTCGAAAATATTCTAGAAAGACTTGTATTGATATATGTAATTAAATATATACACCACCCATGAAATCCTTAATGGTAGACAATTTGGTTTTCGCTTTTCGGTCCAATCATTCTACCTATCCTATATGGCCATTATTGAATTGGTTGGCTAAAATAAATACCTGCAGTGGAAAGAAAATGAAACAACAACCGTTGGTATCCTTCTTATATTTATCGAAAGCTTTCGATACCATCGACCATACAAATATACTTCCTTAAATTAGAACATTATGGATTTCGTGGAGTTGTACTAACATGTTTAGAAATTATTTAAGTAATAGAAACAATACGTTTCTTATAATTCGTATCGATGTCAGGATTTAAAAAATATTGTTTGTGGTGTTCCGCAAGGATCGCAATACTTGGTCCACTTCTTTTTATATTATATTTAATGATATAACTAATACTTCTCCCGGTTTTCTGATTTTATATTCTTTGTTTTGCGATGATACACAATTCTCTACTCACCCCGCATGGAAACATCGATAGTACTGTAATAAGTGGTTGGAATGCTGATTGAATGAAGTAGCAATTGTTAAGCAAACAAATTATCATTAACGCAAGCAAAACTAATTACATGGTAATTGGCACGCCTATGACGTCAGTGAAAGTAAACCAGATTGAATGTCAAATTAATAATACAATATTGGAAAGAGTGAAATATACAATTGTCTAGTGTCTTAATAGACGAAAATCTCACTCAAAAAAAACCGGAAACATCATATCCGATTGCGTTTCAAACAAATTGTCGAGAATATTTGTCATGACAACTAAAACATGTTTTCCGGATCGTGTAATTACATACTCTTATTTACTTTCATTTTGCCTTATCTCAATTATGGAATACTCATATGGGGCAAATACTGTGGTGTCTCTTAATAAACTTTGCAAACTCCCAAAATGGGCGATCAAGAACAATTGCTCCCAGTCCATTACAGAACCATTCCCAACCTTTATTTGCAAATACAATATCTTATTTTTGAGGACATGTACTCTCTCGAACTAGGTGTGTTTATGTTCAAATCTTCAAGAATTGAAATTGCCCTAATACTTTTGATGGAACTATGTTCAAATACGCTCTGACATCCATGACTCTCAGACAAGACATGTAAATGATCTCATTTAACTAAGAAAAAAGAACTTTTTCTGACCAATGTATTCGAACAAACGGCCCATTTCTTTGGAATTCGTTAGAAATTAAAATATAATTTTTTAGGTTTTTTCTTTTTTTAAAAAATTTCCGTTTTCAGCTTAAAAACAATTTCTCGCAAAATAATTGAACGTGTTCTAAACTATGATTATTTTGTCCGAGCACGTCCTTTGTCTTGTCCTATCACCTGTGTATGTTTTTCTTTTGTAAATTGTATTATGATTTGAAACTTTTGTGTGTATTGTGTGTATTTTCCAGGGTAAGTCCCCCTTTCTTCCTTTTGGCCTTTTGGACTTATCTTCCATATTGCAATTATGTATATAGTATTTTTTTTTATCTTATTTGTATGTATTGTATAGATGAAATAAAGTGATTGATGTACCCATAGTCCGCAAATGCATGTTCCTCCCTTATAAGACTCCTAGACTTATAGGTACTTGAAGACAAACATAACACACAATCTAATACACAGCTATGAGAATCCATGCACAGGCCCAGGCAGCTTGTATGGCTCATCATGATAGACCAAGCATGGACCAAAGTTTAACAAATTATGACTAATCATTTTTTCTCTCAAATTTGTTTCAGAAAATTTGTAATTAAAAAAAAAATAATTTACCTGCCAATTATAATATTCCACAAACAAATCCTGAAAGACTGATAATTGTCATCATTGGATTCTGCTTTTTATGCTTCATCAGTTTTTGTATTCAAAAATTTTTGAATATTAAAAAGAAATTTAACAACCAAAACCTATTTTATAACTGACTGTCTACTTTATACCACTTGAATGAACTAAACTGTGGTATTTTATAACCAGATCACAATCCCGATCCCAAACCCCTAGTCAGGTAATTGAACTGATCACGAAAATTGTAGATCTTTTTCTTTTACACACCTGCAGACTTACTACATTACCAATTTGGTGAAAATTTTTAAGTAAAATGTTATGATCATTTTTAACATCTGAGACTTTTGAAATTGGCTGTTTTCTTCATTAATTACCAATATGGTAGAAGATGGATTGTGTGACATGTTGAACATGAAAAGGGTGGGTCTTATTAAAACATAACCTATCTAAACTATTGTTTACAATTTTGCTGAGGATTCAACTACTGCATGCAGTCGTGAGACCACAATCCTCTTCAAAAAGGCCCCTGTTAGACCCACTGGAAATACCCAATCCTACCAACAACTCATTTGAAGAGCTTGAGTGGTCTAAAGGGATAGCAACAGGTTGTTCTTGGTGGCAGATAGATTCAATCTTGTCAATTTTCACCACTTTTGAAGAAGATTAAAGAAAGAGTGCTGTTTTGAACTATGTGATTACACTTGCTTGCTACATAAGTATATAGATGGGGTATAGTTGTTGGGTGCTCTGCCTGTCAGTCTAGAAAAAAGATCGACAAAAGAAAGCAACACACAAGTGCACCATCATAGTCGCTATAGAGAATTACGCATTACTCAGTGGCGGCGCACAGGGTGCATGCCGGGGGGGGGTGGTACTCGGTGAAAGTGTCGGTACATAGTGCTGCCGATATGGGTCACATTTTTCACGCCTTACTATAACAATGGGATCGTTTTCTCACCATGCTACTAACAGATGGGTTTCGTTTTGAGGTCATTGCTACTATATAAATGGTCCCATTTTTCATTTTTGGTCGCAATTTACTATGAAAAATTGGTTCGAATTTTCTTATCTTGGGTAAAATCACAATGAAAATGGTCAATTTTTTCTGATTTTCGGAAAAAGGTTATATGGAAAAATGGACCGATTTTAGTTAAATTACTATGAAAATGGTGACAAATTTCAAAGCCAACTAAAAAACCTAAATGGGTCGAAATTTCAGAACACTATATAATGATCTATTTTTGTCATTTTGGTCACTATAAACAATGGGTCGATTTTGGCTGTACCCGGTGGACGCACACCTGTACCCAATTTTTGTCGAGTACCCCCCTGGGGCGCACGGGGGAGGGCCAATTACAATTTTCCCCAATTTTTTTTTTCCTCTCCCCCCCCCAGTTCCCCTTGACAGCAAGAAAAATTACAGATTTTTATTGCAAAAATCAGTGAGTTAGTCAAAAAAATGTTTTGGCAAAACAGCAATTTTTTTGTTGGTACCAAATTGTTACAAATCTCAAAATTTCTATGTTTTGCCCCCCCAATAATTCACTTTTGCTCCCCCACAAAATTGTACTTCACCCCCCAAAAAAATGGACTGCACCCCCCCCCCCAAAAAAAAAATTAACTCTGACTTGCCATTGGCATGTGTCACGTACTTACTTTCAATACCAAATTTCGCTAATATCATTTACAAAAAAGATTGTCGCCTTCTTCCTTTGAGGTATTTGTCAAAGGTACCTGAGGTATTTTGGGGTAACAGTTCTTGGTGTCCATATGTAGCCATTAAGATAACTATAGATAAAACCCCCAATAGATTTCTTACCTTGTATTTTGCTACAGAAATGCTTGAAAGAGGCATTATGATTTGCTTAATTTCAATAAAACATAGGCTGATGTAAGTATTTACTCCTATAGTAAATTATTCAGAATCTTAAAAAGTTTCTCCATTCCGAGTTGTCCACCATTCCGATATTGAAATGCTCGCTATTTCTAAGCCGAATACCGTAAACCCTAACCTTAAAGGCTGAACTCAGAGATTTTGAAATATACTTTTTTTGTGTAGTAATTGAACCGTCATCAGAACTAAAGATATCACCTAAAAATTCTTAATTCCAAAGGTAAGGTGAAAATTGGATTTTTCGTTTTCATGCAGTAAACATACACAGTACAACAATGCCATAGGATCTTGAATTTTATAACACAGTTGTGATATTCTAAACATAAGATTTCGATTTGAGCTTAGTTATTTCACACAGTGATTATTTGGTAAAGTGGACCCTTTTTAACAAATTTTATAATAGCAAACCCTTTCCAATTTTTGCGAATCATTGAACTTTTTAAAGGCTGACTCAGAGATTTTGGAAAGATAATTTGTTGACATGTAGTATTTTAAAAAAGTCCAATCTAGAACAAAGATAGTCACCTTAAATGCTTATTCTGAAATTAGAGATGAATCGATTTTGTCGTTTTCATGCAGTTAACAATTATACACAGAGTTTAACAGTGCCATTAGGATACCGTGTTTAACAAAATTTCAGGATCCGGCATTTTTATAACAAAGTTTGAAATTTAGTGCGCCCCCTCATCGGGAAAGACTCTGAGTCAGCCTTTAATTGGAGTAGGAACCCTATTTTTGGAAGAGGTCTACCTTTTAAGGATTTGAACAAGCAAATGGTAGAAATGTTGGTTTGGAAAAAAACGAACCCTTTCCAATATTGGAGGACCCCATTCATCAAGGGTGGGCCCCAGGGGAAATTTTCTCCTCACCTCCGGTTTTCCTTCTCACTATAGTATGATTAGACTCCTTTTTTTAAAATATTTTAAAAATAATCATTTTCATAATGGCAATGGGGGGGGGCACTTGTATTCAAAAGGTGGATATGATGCTTTTCTGAACAAGAAAAACGCGGTAAAAAAGGGTCTCTTTTTTCCAACAGGCAATGTACGCGCATATATTGATTAGGGTGTCAAAAACAGCAAACCACAAAATATGGCGAAAAAAGGGTATGTTTTGTTTCTTAACCTGAAAAATCAGGGTGGCAATTTTGATTTTTTAAAAAAATATCAAAAAAAATCTGATTTTTTTTATTTAAATCAGATTTTTTTGATTTAAATCTGGATTTTTTTTGATTTTTTTAAGTTTTCATAATATGGAATTATCCAAAAGTTTTTCAAACCTGCGAAATCTAAACCCGTGTCAGTCACTGCAGGTTATCCAGAAGTCAATCTTGCAGTGATGAAGAAGTTGCTATCTGCTGTGGCTGCAATCCCTCGGTGTGGACCGAGTATTCAGCTTCATATGCCTGGTTCAGTCCAAGCTAAAAAACCGTCTTGGAACAGCTAAGGCTGCTAACTTGTGTTCTTCTGTCAAAGCACTGAACATGAAATAAACTCACGGTCTCAGACAAATATCAGACGCTTATAAAAGAAGCTTGCAAAGTCAAGAAGTGACTGAACTACTGTACCTATAGACTTACAAACATGTTTATCTCTTAATGTTAACTTTTTGTTGCACTCTGTTCAATACTGAATTTTACCTAATAGCGCTCCACACTTAATTAACTTGTAGAAGTAGTCCCTAATTAGGGCCTCCATCCGGAACCTTCCTTTTTGCCCAAATAAGTGAGTTGAGATGCAAAAACGTGCTGAAATAAGTTAATTGGGTATGATTAAATTGTTACAATCAACTGGCCGTTGGCTTTTACATGAGTTTGTGCAGTAATTTTGAGGAAGTTTTTGTTCTCAAGAAGTAAATCCAACTGTTAAAAAAAGGTCATCCTCAGTGCGCGCTACTGAAATGTCTGGGGCATTTAAGTCAAATATGGTACTGTAAATACTGTAATATGTTTTTCACTAGTATCTTACAAGAACTTTGAATTTGATTACAAAAAACTTTAAATTTAGATCACAACATCAAGGTTTCAATCATGATTATCAACATAAATGGTCTGCTAACCATGTTAGAGGGTAATCTGAATGCTTAGTGGTTTTAAAAATCTTTTATTTTGATACAAGTATTGATTTAAAGTATTAAAATTGTCCTTTAACAAATTATTTTGTCAATTCCTTTGTTTGTTACAAAAAAGTGATTTAAATCAGTATTTAAAAAAAAAAATCTTGAATTTTAACGCGATTTTAATCCCTGATTTAAATCAACTGATTTAAATCGCGTCAACCCTTCTTGAAATGCGATGTACTGGGCCATTGTGACAATACTCAAATTAATCCGAGATCAAAATATTTGTAAAGTAAAGCCAGATAAAAAGGGCATATTAAACACAATATCCTCTTAACTTGTTAGGGTACAAAAACTGATAAAAACTTGTTTATGAGCAAAAACAGACCAAAATACATTGTTTTTTAGGGGATGTTTTTTTTTAGTCGGTGGAAATTCGTGTTTAGGGTGCTTTTGTAAGTCGCGTGTTCACGCATCATATCCCTTTGAAACAATGTCCCCCCCCCCCCGGGTTTGAAGACACTGCTGTGCCTATTCAGACATTTATATATGGCCCTCTACGTTCACCTTACTGTATTGATGTATTATTTTTAATGCCGCCGAAGGGTCAGATTTGTTTTTAGATACAAATATATTTGGAACCTGAGAACTGGAATTGACCAATAAAAATGATCATGATACTTGATCCATATTTCAAGAAACGTATGTTTAAGGCCGGGATTTTGACCTACATGGAACATCTTGTTAGATAGGCCATGCATGTTATATATATTTAGAAAAACATAGTTAGTATCCAAGTTGAGGACTCAATGCAGATGTTGGGTTTGGAAGAGGTGACGGACCAGTTGGCGAAGGCGAATAGTGTACGTTGGTATGGGCATATGTGTTGAGGAAGGATGACGAGCATCCCTTAAGGGCAGTGTTAACCCTAGTGCTTTTGTTTTTACACGAATTTCTGATTTTTGCACCATTTTAAACATTAACCTGTGTTCTATCGTTTAATACCAACAAAGGTTATCCAATGCAGACAATCCTGAGTTGTATTTTTTGCCAATTTAAAACAGCTATTTGACTATTTAAAGTCACAAAAACCACATGGTCTTAACGGCGGGAATTTAAGCACATTACACGCCGTCAGGCGCAAGGCGCAGCATCACGTCGCGTGGTGAATTTCTGCTGCATAATGAAGCGCGCGCGTGTTTTAATGTACTTTTGCACGAACGCATCTTGGAAAAACAAAAAATAATATTTGAAAATGTAAACAAAGCGCTAATTTAGACCAGATGAAATTTCAATTTCTTCTGATTTCTGGAGTTTAAGACAAAAGAGGTTTGATTCAATAGTGCATATTTTTTTTTTTTTTTTTTTTCAGACAATCCTGAGTTGTATTTTTTGCCAATTTAAAACAGCTATTTGACTATTTAAAGTCACAAAAACCACATGGTCTTAACGGCGGGAATTTAAGCACATTACACGCCGTCAGGCGCAAGGCGCATATGGCAAGCCATAAAGGCCATAACGTATTGCTGCAACGCGTTGCGAGAAAGTAGCAACGCGTTGCGACATTTCGGCAACGCGTTGCGACATTTCAGCAACGCGTTGCGGTGTCAGCCAATCAAAATGATCAGTTTCTGTGACGTATTTCAAAAAAATAAACTCACAACGCGTTGCAAAGTATCTAGCAACGCGTTGTGGAAACTCACAACGCGTTGCAAGCCTTCACAACGCGTTGCGAGATTCACAACGCGTTGCGATTTTTTTTTTTTTTTTTTTTCATCTTGGAAAAACAAAAAATAATATTTGAAAATGTAAACAAAGCGCTAATTTAGACCAGATGAAATTTCAATTTCTTCTGATTTCTGGAGTTTAAGACAAAAGAGGTTTGATTCAATAGTGCATAAAGATGTATTTTCATCACTTGCTCAACATACTCAATTTTGAAGTTAAAAGGTAAAGTTATTTGAGAAAGAGACAGCTTGAAATGACGTGAAAAGGCACTTTTTTACTAACACGCGGATTTTCTCAATGTTCAATTTTCGCAAAATTTGGCAAATTTCAGACAAGATAACTCCAAAAATACCGAAGTAAAAGGTAAGGTTTAACTTTCCTACGATAGCAATCGGTCTTCTCTAGGGACGGTTTTCTCAATTTTTCATTTTTTTGATTTCTAACTAAAGATATTGTCCAATATATACTCAAATTTTGGAAAAGAAAGGTAAAAATCACACTTTTTGACATTTTTCCTTATATTTCGAAAAGCTCTATTTTTAAAAAAATGAAAAAAAACGTCCCTAGACCAATTTGTCTTGTTTCTAAAAAATAACATAAGAAATCATGAAAATTCAAATTCTTTTTGTTATGCTGTCTGAAAATTTTGGGGCAAATTCATGTCTTTTTGGTATTTTTCTCAAAATACGGCAAGTTTTACATTAATCTGATGCCATCATCGGGTTTATCGTCCAATTTTCTTTCTAGAAATGTATACTTTTACATAAAATCAGGGTCCCAGAAAGTTTTTTCTTCCTCAGGAGCAAATTTTTAAAGTCCAAATTTCCTCACATAGAATCCTAGAAATGTAGAGTATCTCTTTAATAGAGCGTGTGACATCACAATCTGTATATACAGTTTAATACCTCATCTAGGCATTGTGTTATGGGTTATGGTGAAATGCATTTAATCATTTATTGTTGAAATATATGGCCACTTAAAGTGCTCTGAAGGGGCTTCCTATAGATAAAATTTAAATAATTTTGCTTTTGCTGTGGACAAAGTTATAATCCAAAAACTGTTGTAAATGAGAAAAAAATCAGCCCAATTTGATATCTTAAACATAACATGCTGTCACATTGGAGTTTATTTCAATAGGAATTTGGATGAATAGGATGTGGGCTGAAAGGAATTACAAAACGGAAAGAATATATCTGAAAGAGTGAGATTATGAGTGAGTGAGAAGGTGAGAGCCCAGAGGAACCAAACTTTTTTTGGTATAGGGATATGACACATTGTGTACCACCAACTTCCAAATGCCAACATTGTGTACCCCGACTTCCGAACTTGGGGTATTGGGAACTGATTTCATCTTTTAAATTAGGATCTTAAGAACTAGATTTTGAAGAAATTTGTTTGGAAAAACGAACTTCAGAATATGAGGGACCCCATTCATCATGGGTGGCCCCATGGGGATTTCTCCTCACCCAAAATCCATACGGTTTTGCCCTCCAATCCCCACCCTACCATATGACTTTACTTTCCATTTTTTTTAAAATATTTTAAAAATAATCATTTTTTTAATTTTTTTAAGGGGGGGGGGGAGGGCTTATGCATTATAATGCATGAACAAGAAAACGCGTAAAAAGGGTCCTTTTTTCCACCGCAATGTACGCTCATATATTGTATTGGGGTCAAAAAACACAAAATATGGGGGAAAAAAAAAAAAAGGGTATGTTTTTTTATCTTAATCTTAAACCTTGAAATCAGGGATAGGAGCAATTTTTTTGATTTTTTAAAAACAAATCAAAAAAAAATCGATTTTTTTTATTTTAACTCAATTTTTGATTTAAAATCGGATTTTTTTTGATTTTTTCACAGTTTCATAATATGGAATTAATCCAGAATTTCTTTCAAACTGGATCTAACCGTGGCAGTCACATGAAGGTATCCAGGAAGCCAATCTTGCAGTGATGAAGAAGTTGCTATATGCTGTGGCTGCTATCCTTCTGGTGTGAACGAGTTATCAGCCGTAGGGCCTGGTTTCTTCCAGCTAGAAACCGTCTGGAGCAGCTAAGGCTGCTAAACTTGTGTTCTTATTCAAAGTCAAACTGAACATGAAATAAACTCAACGAGTCTCAGACAAATATCAGACTTATAAGAGAATCTTGCAAAAGTCAAGAAGTGACTGAACTACTGTACCTAGGCTTACAAACATGTATATCGTATTATTTTAAACATTTTTTGTTGCACTCTGTTCAACACTGAATTTGACCTCATTAGCGCTCCACACTTTTTTAACTTGTAGAAAGTAGTCACTAATTAGGCTCCATCCGGAACCTTCCTTTTGAGCCAACTAAGTATTGAGATGCAAAAACAGTGCTGAAATAAGTTAAATTGGGATGATTTAATTGTTACACATCAACTGGCTGTTGGCTTTTACATGTAGTTTGTGCGTATTTTGAGGAATTTTTGTTCTCAGATTAATCGCAACGTTTAAAAAGGGGCATCCTGTGAGCCTACTGAAATTTCTGGGTGCTTTATTAGGTCAAATATGGTACTGTAATAAACTGTAAATTATGTTTTCACTCACTAGTTCTACAAGAACTTTGAATTTTATTACAAAAGAACCTTTAATTTAAGATCACAACATCAAGGTTTTCAATCATGATTATTATTCAACAATAATTGGGTCATGCTACCATGAAGAGGGTATCTTATGCTTAAGTGGTTTAAACTCTTTTATTTTGATAAAAGTAGTTGAGTCTAAAGTATTAAAATTGTCTTTAACATTATTTTGTCACTTATTTGTTTTTACAAAAAAAAGTGATTTAAATCAGTGATTTGTAAAAAAAAAATCATTTGATTTAAATCGGCGATTTAAATCACTGATTTAAATCACGTGATTTAAATCGGCCAAACCCTGCTTGAAATTGCGATGTACGTGGGCCAGTTGGTGCAATACTCTAAATTAAGGGCAAGATCAAACATTGTAAAGTAAAGCAAGATATAAAGGGCATATTAACAAACACAAATATCTCTTACTTGTTTAGGGTAACAAAACTGATAAAAACACGTGTTATGAAGCAAAAACAGACCAAAATACATTTTAAGGTAGTTTTTTGTCGGCTGGCAATACTTGTTTAGGGTGCATTTTGTAAGTCCTGTTCACACGCATCATATCCACCTTTGATACAATTGCCCCACCCCCCGGGTTGGAAGAGCACAGCTGTTGCCTCTTCAGACATTTATATATGGCCCTCTACGTTCGCCTTACTGTATTGAAGTATTTCTTTTTAATGCCGCAAAGGGTCAGAGTTGGTTTTTAGATACACCAAATATTTGGGAACCCTGAAACTGAATTGACCATCAAAAATGAAATCATGATACTTGTCCCATATTTCCAAGAAACGTATGTTTTACGGCCGAGATTTTGACCTACATGGAACATCTTGTTAGATAGGCCTGCAAGTTAATAGTATATTTAGAAAACATAGTTATATCCAAGTTGAGGGACTATACAGATGTTGGTTTGGAAGAGGTGACGGACCAGTTGGCGAAGGCGAATAGTGTTCGTTGGTATGGGCATGTGTTGAGAAGGATGACGAGCATCCCTTAAGGGCAGTGGTACCCCTAGTGGCGTTGTTTTACACGATTTTTTTCTGATTTTTGCACCATTTTAAAACATTAAACCCTCAGTTTTCTATAATCGTTTCATTACCCACAAAGGTTATCCCAATGCAAGCATCCTGAGTTGTATTTTTTTTGCAATTTAAAACATCTATTTGACTATTTTAAAGTCAACAAAAACGACATGGTCTTAACGGCGGTAATTTAAGCACATTACACGCCGTCAGGCCAGGCCATCATCGACGTCGCTGTGGTGAATTTTCTGCTGCATATGAAGCGTGCGCGTGTTTTATGTACTTTTGCACGAACGCATCGTGGAAAAAACAAAAAATAATATTTGAAAATGGAAACAAAAGACGCTAATTAGACCAATGAAAATTTCAATTTCTTCGATTTCTGGAGTTTAAAAGACAAAAGAATTTTGATTCAATGTGCATAAAGCTGTATTTTTCATCACTTGCACAACAAGTCAACATACTCAATTTTGAAGTTAAAAGGTCAAGTTATTTGAGAAGAGACAGCTTGGGAAATGACGTTGAAAAAGGCACTTTTTTTTTACTAACCGACGTAACGCGGATTTCTCAATGTTCAATTTTCGCAATTTGGCAAATTCAGACCAAGATAACTCCAAAAAATACCGAAGTAAAAAGGTAAGGTTTTTAACTTTCCTACGATGCAATCCGTCTTCTCTAGGACGGTTTCTCAATTTTTGCATTTTTTGATTTCAAATAAGATTTGATCCCATTATAGCTCAATTTTAGAACAGAAGAGGTAAAAATCACACTTTTTGACATTTTTCTATATTTTCGAAAAGAAAGCTCGAGTTTTCAAAAATGAAAACAGTCCCTAGACCAATTTTGTCTTGTTTCTAAAAAATACACATAAGAAATCAGAAACTTCAAATTCTTTTTGTTGCTGTCTGAAATTTTGGGGCAAATTCATGTCTATTTTTGGTAATTTTTAAAATACTGCAAGTTTTACAATTATCTGATGCCATCAATCGGGTTTTCGTCCAATTGTTTGCTTCTAAAATGTATACTTTTTACATAAATCAGGTCCCAGAAAGTTTTTTCTTTTTCGTCCTCAGGAGCAAATTTTTAAAAGTCAAAATTTCCGGCACATAGAAGCCTAGAATGTCGAGTATCTCTTTAATAGAGCGTGTGACATCACAATCGTTATACAGTTTTAATAACACCTCATCTAGGCAGTGTGTTATGGGTTATGGTGAAATTGCGATTTTAATCATTTTATGGTTGAAATTATGGCCACTTAAAGGGCTCTGAAGGGCTTCCGATAGATCAAATTAAATAATTTTTGCTTTGCTGTGACAAAAGTTATAATCCAAAAACTGTTGTAAATGAGAAAAAATCGCCAATTTGTATCTTAAACATAACTGCTTGTCAACATTGTTGTTTTAGTATGTTCAATAGGAATTTGGGATGAATAGGATGTGTGCTGAAAGGAATACAAAACGGAAAGATATATCTGAAACGAGTGAGATTTGAGTGAGTGAGAAGGTGAACCCAGAGGACCCAAACTTTTTTTGGTATATAGTATATGACCATTGTGTACCCCCAACTTCCAAATGCCAACATATGTGTCCCCCGACTTCCAACTTGGGTATTTGGGAACTGCTTTCTCTTTTAATTAGGATCTTAAGAACTAATGTGAAGACTTTACAAGTCTTTGGAACTAAATTCGCTCAAATTTAGGAGAGCTTCGGAGGAAAGCATGTTTTTTCCCCAATGGGGACCTTAAATCTGAATTTATGCTTCCAACTGCTAGTAACTGCTGGCGAGGCATGAAATGTGGATGTTGGAAAGGAGAAGGGAACCCTGGGGTAGTTGGGTAAGGGACCCTGGGGTAGTTGGGAAGGGGAACCTGGAGTAATTGGGAAGGGAAATCTGAGTTGGTTGAGAAAGGGCCATTGGGTTGTCTGGAAAGGGACACATGGGTAGGTGGGAATTGGCCATATAGATGGAAAGGGTAACTTTCAGGTATTTGGGATAAGATGAGGAGGTTGTGTGCCATGGGTTAGTTGGAAAAAGAACACCTCTGTAGATGAGAAGAGGAATCTGGGTTACTTGAGAAGGGTGTTCTGAGACAGCTGGAAAGGGGCTCTGAGACAGTTGGAAAGGGGATCTTGGGTAGTTGGGAAAGGGACCCTGCACTCTTAAAAATACCTCAGTAAATATGGTCGATGCATTGTTTCTAGTCAAATATTTGACCAGTATATAGTAGAGTCTGACCAGATTATCATTTTTTACCACAATGTAGTCCTCATATATAACATCAACTTTATTGAAAGTGAGCACATAAGCAGGCAAATACAATAAAGAAGTTCAAGAAGCCCAGGACAGTACCTGATCCCAGCAGAGCTGACTCAGGTACCATGCAGGCGCTAAACAGACTACAAATGGAGAGAAAATAATTTTTATGGTTACAACTATAACTAACCAGTTTAAGATACAAGTTGTAAACAAACCAGGTTATGAATTACAGCTTGAGGTGGAATTCTTCACTAGAACCTAAATTATAGTAATATATTATAGGCCTACCAAGTGAAACAATCCTTTGTTTTATCCTTTATTATGAGTCTTGGCTTGTAGAATCTAGAATCTTTCAGTCTTAGCTGATGATTATGAATATATTTATTGGGAAAATGCAACCTATACTGCGAAACTCTTTGGGGACACTTCCTCATCTTGAGTCCTTTACCATTAATAGCTGTTCAAAAATGCTTATAAAATGTCTGAAAATAATGATTTTCAACAATTTCTGTTTTTTCTTAATCTACAATATGACCTAGGAAATCTTACTCTTTTTTTGGAATAAAATTATTTTTGTCATGACACTTAATCATTGTCATTACAATGAATTTCATCTACTTACATGTACGTTTCTTTTTCCATTCCTCTTATTCTGATCTGAAATCCAAATCTGTGGAAATCTTTCAATAGTTTTTGCCAATGGTTTTCCTCAGCTCTGTTAATATTTTCCATAACTTCAGTTTTTCTCACCTGAAGCTTGAGTCACAGTCGAACGTCTTCCATGACAATTCGGGATTAAATACATTTGTCCGTTCGTAGATCTGTTAAATTCTACTCAACGTAGTACTCATTAAGGCAAATTAACATTTGTCATTTTTTTCCTCATAGAAAGTCACTTAATTCAAGGGAAATTGTTTTCAATAATTTTTTTCTCAAATGTTTTTCCTCAATTTTCTTGAACTCCTAGAGTCCTAAAATTTTCCCTATTCCATGCAGTAATTAGCAGAGAAACTTTAATAGCAGTCGCCTTTTGAGGAAATTTTTGTAATTTTTGATATTTGTTAATTTCTTATATTTTTGAATTTGTGTCATTCTTTTTCTTTTCTTTGCTCGTTTCATTTTCCTTTTTCATTATTTCTTCCTCTTTCTCGTCTTCATTTTTCCTCTGCTCTTTTTTCTCCTTTTTGTGATTCCTCAAATTCTTTTGCCATTTGCCTATGAGCAGTGCTCCCTGCTCCCGCACGTTCTGACCCGACATACTGCCCCTACGAAGGCTTTTTGAGTTCAATGTGGGAGGTTTGGAGGAGAGGGGACATCCAAATAAGGCATGGACGAAGCAAGTGGAGGAGGAGAGTAGGAGGGTTGGGTTGAGGATGGAGGATGCATAGAATCGGGTGAAGTGGAAGGATGGAGTAAGGGTGGTTGCTGCGAGTTTGAGGTGAATCCGGCCACCCCCATTTACGGGGACAAAACCTGGATTTAAAACTTTGGTTTTACTACTACTACTACTTCATGAGTGATTTGTTATGTTATTTCACATTTTAATTTTTGTGTTTTAATTATGTTACTTGTACTAATTGAAACCTATGATCTGTGCATCGTAAAAAAGAATTATCCAAGTTTTGCAGTTTTTACATTTGATTATAAAAAACAACAAATTTATCACTTTTAGGGGGACTTAGTGATATTAACCCTCACTTTACCTAAGGGAAGTGGTTACCACACCAAGTGAACTTTCCTCCGGTGCGCAAAAACATTGAAAACATGCGTAAAAATCTTTTGTATAATGTGAAGGTAGCACCCTCACCAGGGGTCCGTTCCCCAACACGCACTTACGACACTGGTAGCCTACCTTTATACTAAGTACTGCGTAACTTCACTACTAAGTTCATACTGCGTTCCCGAAACTCGAACGGAACTACCTAACAACTAAAATTTACGACTGAGGTCTATGTCGATACTAGTTGTGACTTAGTACACAACTAATGCATTGCACGCGTTCCCCAAACTCACACGTAATGCAGTTGTGAACTAAATCTGACCAAATGTTACGCACAAAACTACGTCTAGACTCGGGAGTTGACTTAACACACATGTAAGCTAAAAAGGCCGACTCAGAGATTCCGAAATGTAATTTTTGGCGTGTATTAATTAAAATAGTCAACTAAAACCACAGATATTGACTTAAAATGCTTAATTCATAAGTTTGAGATGAATCGGATTTTTCGTTATGATGCAGTATACATTTATGTGTGGTATAACAGTGCCATAGGATCTCGAAAAACAAAAATTCCGGATCCAGAATTTATAACAAGGTTGTGATTTTCTTTATGAGGAACTTCAATTTGAGCTTAGCTATTTTAC
Organism: Ophioderma brevispina; assembly: GCA_023653785.1. NCBI lineage: Eukaryota > Metazoa > Echinodermata > Ophiuroidea > Amphilepidida > Ophiodermatidae > Ophioderma > Ophioderma brevispina. The sequence continues at coordinate 41,504 of JAMKCH010003021.1, forward strand.
ACAGTGATTAATATATGGGATAAAAACATCAGCGCGTAGTCACCAAAGCCCGGTAAGTTCCGAGGGGGCATTTCCCCGGTAGGTGCAACAAATGTCCCGATCACAACAAAATTTCCTGGTCGCAGGTAAAAATCCGAAAGGGGCTGATTTAACGTGAATATCCGTGTATTTCCCGATTTCTCCCCAAAAATGTTTTAGAGGGGGCACTCTGCCCCCCTCGGCCACCCCCCCACTCTGCCCCCACCTGGCTACGCCACTTGATGGATGGTTCATTCAAAATTCACGGAAATCTCAGAGTCACTCTTTCACATTGTTTTCATATATGTGTAGGTTGATGTAATCATGGCAGCGGCGGGGGTCGTGATCTAGGAGGAAGAAATTGGTCCCTAAAGACAAATTCTGAATTATATAAACCCACCGGACCCCTTTCCAAAAGGAAGGTTTAAAGGAGAACCCGTACAACGAATAATATTATTCACAATATACACTGTAAAATAATTATTGACCACATATCGAGTGGTTTCATAGAAAAACGGAATTATATAACCCTAACAATGAATTAAAACCATCTAGTCTGACCATGTGCTATTTAAAAATCGCGCTAGTGTATAACGTGTTATGCGATACCACCGGCACGTTTAGGTCATACATGCCATAGGAAATACACACTATGAAAGCATCATATGTGAAGGTGTATGACGCTACTGTGCCGTCCGTATCGCATAACACAAATACATATCCCATATACAGTAGCGCGAATTTCAAATAGCGCATGGTCAGACAAAATGCTTTTAATTCGTTTTATGGTTAGTATAATTCCGCTTTCCCATGAAACCACTCCATATGTGTTCAATAATTGTTTTTATAGCGTATATTGTGTAAGTTATTCTTGATACAGGTTCTCCTTTAAGAATATTACAGACTTGTACCAGAATTGATATACTATACGAATTATGGGACATATTGGAACACCACCATAAAGGTACTGAAATAGTACAACAGATTCCTAGGATGGTTATATCTGAAAACTCTGGGGAAAGTAAAACAATAATAATAATAAATTTTTTCTGGTTCCTAGTGCTCCCCAAAAAATGTTTTCAGAGGGGCACTCTGCCACCCTCTGCCCCCACATGGCTGCGCCACTGAAATTTGTTTCATTCAACATTCACGGAAATTAGAGTCACTTCTTTAACATTTTTCAATATGTGTAGGTGATGTAATCATGCAGCGGCGGGGGGTCGTGATCTAGGAGAAAGAAAGAAATGGGTCTAAAGACAAATTCTGAATTATTGATTAAACCACCGGAACCCTTTCCAAAGGAAGGTTACGAATTACAGACGTTGTACCGGAATTGATACTATACGAATTATGGGTAACATATTGGAACACCACCACCATAAAGGTACTGAAATAGTTAACAAAGATTCCTAGGGATGGTTATATCGAAAATCGGGAAAGTAAACATAATAATTAATAATGTTTTTCTGGTCTAGTGATCCTTTCTTCCAGAGTCCATTTAGAGAATAAAGGTTGATTTTGGGAACCGGTACTCTCTTTACGCTGAATGCAACCCAAGGCGATACCATATTTAAGTGGAAGAAACGAAGGCCGGAGGCCAGAGGCTTCCACGCAAAAATAAATGGTGTCGCCGGGTTCAATTCGATCGTAAAGAGAAGTACCGGTTACCAAAATCATACCTTTATTCTCCTTCTTAAACAGCTTTATCATTAAGGTCATCTTTAAACTTAATTTCGCGATGCTTTACGGCTTAAATACAAACAAAGAAAGGGAAGTGCCACCACCCAGTGACAACAATCGACAACCGTTGAACGCAACGATCATACGCAACGAGACGCAACGGTGGCAGGCGAGCTGCGAAACGTAGCAAAACGCGAACAGACGGAGCGCTTCAACCTAAAAATAATGTCATACGCAGTGCGTATACTGGGTTCAATAGCGAATGAACCCGGCAATAGCCAATGAAATTCCTTACATTGTCACAGGGCTTGTTTTTTTAAAGAATGTCTGACACCATGATGCTGGCTGTATGCGTTCTCTGAATTGGGCTAAAAGATTCTTAATTTCCATGACAGTGAGTTCTAGTATCGTAATATTCTTAAACAGCTTGAAAATGCCAAGTAATTTAATTGGCTGATGCCCGGGTTCAATTCGTTTAATTGAACCAGGTAGTACGCGCTGCGTATGTGTTAGTTTTAGGTTTGAAGCGCTCGCGTTTCATACTGCGTTTTGCGACGTTCGCGCGCGCCTGCAAAGTTTGTGCTCTCGTTGAGTATGATCGTTGCGTTCCACGGGGTTGTTCGCTTGTGTACTGTGTGGTGGCCAGCCTTTTTGTTGTATTTAAGCCATAAGCATCGCGCGGAAATTGGGGTGATTAAAGATACCCTTAAAATGATTAAAGCTGCTGTAGACTGAGAATAAAGGTATGATTTTGGGAACGGTCACCTCTCTTACGACGAATTGAACCCGGGACACATTATTTTTGCGTGGAAAACTTGGCCTTCAGCTTTGTTCTTCCACTTAAACTATGGGGTATGCCTTGGCTTGGGTTTCAATTCGTCGTAAAGAGAGTACGGTTCCCAAATCATTACTTTTATTCTCTAAGTTTAACCGTGTGAGTTAGAAGGTTTGGTGGACTTTCACTCGTATGTTTGCCGCCAACACACCAAACTAAGTATACGGTAATTATAAAAATTATAATAATAATTAAACCCAATGAATAAAGGACGTCCCCAGGTTATTGTATGAAATTAACGGGAAACTAGTATAAAATAAACAGCATATTTAAGTGAAGGGCCAAAATCAAAAATAAGGCATTATTGTTTACTTGCCAGATCACTACAAACTAAGCACACCTTATTTTTTTGGTAGTTGTTTATGCTAATACACCCATAATTCAGAGGTGTGCTAATGAAAATTTTTGTTGTGGTCCACTCGAAATCCAAACGATGGTGCCAAAATTGCCGCCGTTTTGGATAACGACAGGTATTTGGGGTAATGTTCCTACGTAGCCTTCAATTACATTGTTCTGGTTGTCCATATTGAAGAAGATAATTTACTTATTCTACGTGATGATGATGATACCCACTTGTGGGTTCGTTGTTATCTACATACCGTTTGGGGGCCAAAAGGCATATTTTTGCCATTTTTTTCAAAAAATGATGCGGACTGAAAATACGTTCTCCACCATATATCCAAAATGTTCTCCAAATTGGTATCAAGACTCTCAGGAATTTGCCAGATATATAATAGGGCATTTTGTGTGAAAAGCACAGGAATCATAGCCAGTTCAACTTAAAAGTGATAGTGTCTAGGAAGGAATGGGGTTAATCACAAAAAATTGCCCATTTTGCACATTCTCTAACCACATGTAACAAATGTGTGTGTCAATACCATATAAAATGCTATATGACAGATTTGATCACCTAACTATAAAAGTTTGATTTCAGTTGCTGCAATGGCCGCATGATTCAATTTTTTGCGGTAACATCTAAATCCAAGATGGCGGCCAAAATGCCGTGCCTTGCCAAAACAATGTTTTTAAGGATAACGGGTTGAAGAAAACCTCCAATCCGCGGTGATTGGGTGTCATTTTAGAAGCAAATAAATTTTCTACAGGATTATACCCTGCTTGAGTGTGTTTTTAAGGTTGGTTGTGCAGCAAAAAATGTAGTTTTCGACATTTTTTACCAAAAAGAGAATCAAGAAAGAGATTTTTTTTCTAACTCAATGAAAATTCTCATCATGAGTAATTATACTTTGTAGGGACTTTGTACGATGAAATAGCACATTGTGAAAAGCCAGCTTTACAACATATTCTGTGCCCAAAGTAAAATGGTTACAATCACAAAACACAGTTTTTAGCACATCTATATAAACCTGTAGGCTTAAATGGATCAGTACTGTATTCATTTACTGGACAATGTGCTCATATAAATTTTACATTTATACTGATCTACGTACATAATAGCATCAAAAGGATTTTCAGATTTTATTTGACCTTCTAGAAGTAGATAAAACATCCAAAAGGGCACCCAGGATCCCAAAATGGACTATGCTTTTCAATTTAAAACCTACTATTTTACATTAGAGCAACTGCTAGCATGCTTAAATGTCAAAGTTGCGAATTTCAAAATATGCAATTTGCCAAAAACGTGTGATTAAAAACTATATTGAAGTTTATACATATTGCCCTACTTTGGCAATACATTACATGATGAAAGCAGATCCTTTGTGCCTTTATTGTTCTGTATTTCTTTTCCAAGTATATGTGAAGAATTACTACAAGTAATTAGTATAGAATCATCTGTGTGACTCTTAATCTGTGAAAAGTTTCTTGCACCCTGAATGATCTGACTCTTTCTCAGGATAATCGCTGCATGATAGGCGGTTCTTGACTCCTTTGGACAAGTGCCACAATCCCCGTCACTTCAGACGCCCCGGACAACAGTGTTCAAAGTAAAAAAACGGCCAAATGTTCTAGAGGGGTCCGATGTGTTCTCAGCGCCTGACAAAATGCGAACTTTTTATTTTTATATGAGGAGCAAAAAAGGAATAGTATTTTGATTTGGTTAATCATTAATTAGTTCTTATATTTTCACAGTATTTTAAGGAAATGAAAGTATTTATCACAGAAACGTAAAACAGAACACTAGTGTTAAGTAGTGTCAGGTGTCAAAAAGTGTTACATTTTAGCCGTTCTGAACCATTTAGTGACTCCATGCATCTGCAAACCGTGTGCATTGGGAGTGTTGGTAAACATACCCTATACAATATCACTGATAAAAACCAGAGTCCAGGACTATAGAACAGTCGAAGACACTCTCCACAATATTGCTAGCCCCAACCAAACAAGATACGGAAATTTATAACAAGTTGTGATTTTCTAAGGACCTTCAATACGAACTTAGCTAGTTCAAATAGGGACAAGCATTATGTATATGCAAAAAAAACACCAATTTGTTGAAAATTGAGGGCACCCTCCTTCGGGAAACTCTGAGTCAGCCTTTAATGAAGAGTGGGAAAGAACTCAGTATGCTAAGGGATTAGATGGACGTGTGACTTGTCTTACTTGCAACATTGGGATTCCCGTTGCTGGAATTTACACCAAGAAGAAATTCCAGTGTTAATATATAAGTTGGGTGAAATTGCATGATCGACGACTAACCTGTGATGCCCACGATGCTTCATACTGGTACTACAAATGGCGGATCCAGGATTTGAAAAAATGTCAAATTACCGGGGGAGGGGGGGGGGCTGCTGAAAGGCTGAAACTGGTCCACAAAGAGCTTCAAAAAATGGGCTGATTTGGCAAGAATTTGCAGAGATTAACCGGGAAGGCCGCCACCTTCCCTGATCGCGCCTGACACATGCCGATGTTGTCGGTAATACCGTCCTGGATGCAAAATTATTTTTCCATAGTTAACTTGTTAACTTATTAAAGCTATAGCGTAATTGCACAATTAACTGCGGAAAAAATATCGGTCCCGGATACCATGCCATGGATATTGCATCAGATGCTTGGGGGCTGGTATGGATTTTCCAGCAAAATGTCAATTCTGACAGGAACTGATCTAGAACATTGGTACATCATTGTCACAGCCAATGGAACAAAACTTTGGAGAATCAGCATGTGATGGGCTTATAATAGAGCTCATCACTTTAAGGTGTATGTTTGCTTCAAGGGCCAGAGGGGAAAGGTATTGTTTGTGGCTACTAGAGAATGATACCACATTCTCTGAAGCCATTCTTATGCCGTTATGACAGGGTCCAAGTAAAAGAAGATACATTCTCCCTGTACTACAGGGTCAATGAACTTCGGTCCACCATGTTGTAGTTCAGGAAGATTTGATCCTGCCAAAACTTCTTCCTTGCAGAGTGCCTTACGTAAAAAAGGAATGGGCCAATACCAAGGTACATCACAATAGGCAATGAATCACTGAGGACAAAACCTATGCAAATGGTCATGGATGGATTGTAACAACTCCAAGTGAAATTCAATTGATTGGTAGATGTACTTCCAGCCACCATCTGTTGTTTTGGAACCGGGCGGGAGGGCACTCACATATGAAATTGCTGTGGGTGTAAGGCTCGCGCTTCAAACACAGGGGCATTTGGTGACAGGACTGAAAAAAATAAGGGGGTCTTTGGGCGAAAGAAGACAGGACAAATTGCCTAAAAAAAATAGGGGTTTTCTGAGTGACGATTTTGCAAAACAAGTTCAAAAAATGGGTTTTTTGGGTGCGAGATTTTGCAAAATTTTCTTAAAAATAGTATTTTCAAAAAATTTCAAAATTCACCCAAAATAGGGGGTCTTTGGAGTGACAGTTGTGTATAATTAAAAAATAAAAGGGGCTTTGGGTGAAAGATTTGCCCCGGGGAACTTTTCAAAAGTTTCATTGGGTGACAACGATGCTGAAAAAAGGTCATTTCCAAGAGGGAGGTCCCCCGGGTTCTTGGGGATGACATGTGCGGGCCTGCAATGCCGATTGCAGTTCCTACTAATGTGGGTGCAAGAAAAACGGAATGAAATGTACAGTGATTTGCAACTTCTCCAAAGGAGGCGAAGAACAACCTATTAATGCAGATATTTTGCGTAGTAATTATTGCATATAGAGGAAGAACCATACAGATCTGAGACAAGGACAAGATGACTGTTTCATTGTGTGTATAGCGTATTGAATAAGTATGGGCAACAAATGTGTCAACAACTCAAAGATAGTTTTATCACACTTTGGAAATTGCATTTTTGAAATGGACAACTGCAGAGGTTGACACTATGTACACACAGTTGCTTAAGTACCGGTTCTATTTACGAGCTATGTAAAATATTACGGTTTTAAAGTGAAAACATCAAGTAGAAAAATTTGATTTGCTGTAAAAAATACATAACCACCATTGAGGTCTTCATATATTATCAGCGGCCATTTTTGCCCGTCATCTTGGATTCGAGGTTACCACAAAAAAATTAAATCAGTTAAGGCCATTGCAGCAATTGAAATCAAAAATTTTTATTAGTTAGGTGAGACAAAAAAAACTGTTCATATAGCATTGTATATGTGAATTGGAACACATTTTACTGGGCACTATAACTGTTTTACAGAAATATGTTGTAAGCGGCCTTTTTCCACAGTGTGGCATATTTTATATGGACAAAGCCTACAAAGTAATACGTACTCATGAATAAGAAGTTTCATTGATGTGACAAATGTCTCTCCTTTCTTGTCTCTTTTGGTAAAAAATGGTCAAAAAACTTCACCTTTTTGCTGCATATACCACTTTAAACCACCTCTTAACTCATCAAGCCTGTATCATCTTGTAGAAACTTTTATTGGCTTTAAAATGACACCAATCACATGCTGATGGGAGGCTTTCTTCAACCCGTTTTCTTAAAAAACATTGTTTGGTCAAAGCAGCGCCATTTGGCCGCCATCTTGGAGTTAGAGTTACCTCAAAAAGTTGGAATCAGCAAGGCCATGCAAGAAACAAACAGAAATCAAACATTGAATATAATTAGGTGATCAGGAATTGTCTATAGCATTTGAGTATGGTTTTGACACACATTTGTTCATGGGTTTAGAGAAATGTGAAAAAATGCGAATGTGAAATTAATAAGACCCCATTCATTTAGACACTATAACTTCAAGTTTGTTAACAAAATTGCATGATCCTGGCTTTTCACACAAAATGCATATTAATAAGGGCAATTCCGATAATCTTGATCCAATATGAAGAACAATTGAATATGGGAGAGAACGTATTTCAGTCGCATCATTTTTTTGAAGGAATTAAAAAAATGGCAAAAAAATTGCCTTTGTGCACCCAAAACCGTGTGTAGATAACAACGAAACCCAATAAGTGGGGTATCATCACGTAGATAATTAAATTATCTTCAATATGACAACAAACCAAGTGATGAAGGCCTCACATAGGACTTTACCCTCAAAATACTGTCGTTTCGTTAGCCAAAACGGCAGCATTTTGGCCGCCATCTTGGATTCGAGGTGACCAAACAAAATTTAATTAGCACCCCTCTGGATTATTGTGTATATCATAAACAATAACAAAAAATCAAGGTTATGTGTGCTTAGATTGTAGTGATCTGGAGGACTCAAAAACTAAGCGATATTGGATTTGGCCTTGCAGCTTAATTGTCGTTTATCGCACAATACAATTAAAATTGGCCCTGACGATTTAAGATTGATAAATGATAATGTTTTTTTTTAAATGATTAGACGTTAAAAGTCAAAAAGTAGTTTGCAGTGTCAAGAATCTTATTTATTGGTGATATATATGTATCAGAGAATTATATCTGCCAATAACTGTTTGGAATTTTGAAGATGGATTCAAGTTGTCAAATAGATTTATTTATTTTGTTCGTACCAATATATAAATATAAATTATTACGTTAAACGTGGTCAAAATTACTTTTCTGATAGCTTAGCTGGTATTATTTTCTACAAAGGAAATCCCGTTATTTTAAATGTTTTCACCCCCACCACCACCACAATACAAGAAAGAAAGCAAAATGGAGACAAACAATAATAAAAACTCTATAGCAAGATGATCACTGCATGTATGCAGAATATGTCAAAAAGAAAACCTATCCAAAAAATAACATATTTGTTTGCTACTTATGGTGAATACCCAAAACTTTTTTGGGGGGGAAGCTAGGGAAGTAATTTTGAAACTCAATGAAAATATGAGAAAATCGGAAATAAATTGAACTAATGGTGAGAATATTCTCCTAAACGCTGAGAAGAACTACTTTGGACTTAGTAAGGTAAGGAATACCCTTGCTCATTTACCTTTTGTTTTAACTTGCATAGATGGAATTATTTGCAGATGCCTTTTTTGTTACATTTACCTAGGAAAATATGTTGTCAACTATAAAAAAAAACCCATTTAACTCTCCACCTTTAAAATTATGTTTAACCTTTCGATGTGAGCAAAACCCCCATACAGACTGGCCTAAAATATAGGGAATAGTAAAAGACAAAAAACTGAAGAGCGGTCGAAACCTGACATTTGCATATTGTTATTGTCGGCTTTGCTAATGAGAACACCGTTGTCGACGGCCTTTTAGGCCTGGTCTGCCTCCGAGTAATAACTTGACTGGCTTGTTTCGTGTACAATTACTCTTTTAATACATTCTATTACGCGACGGACAATAGCGAAGCATCTATCGCACACACTCGCAACATATTACACCCACCAAATACTCCCACTCAGTTAATCGATAGGTTAGGTAGAAAGTCTTGACTGTTCGTAACTCTTGTGCGCATTCGACGCTGGAACCATATCAGCAGGGTTTGGGGAACAGACGTAAGTAGTAACTAATAGAAATCTTAGGCTTGTGCGAGCAGAGTTGAGACCACAACTTACGCATCAACTTTGGTGGTGAACGAACCCCAGGTTTAGTATATATGCCTCAAAGGCGATTGGTTGGGTTAGTGGTTGCCATCGAAGAACAATTTGATTACATCTACTGCCCATTATTGCAGATGCAGCTTTCTGATTGGTCGGTTTACGGCCAATTATTCTGCAATGATGGGCTACTAATGCATTTTCTTATAAAATAAAGTTGTTTTAGTTAATAGAAATAAAGGGTTTGCAGTAGCATCTATGGGCTTATAATGTACTTTGGGGCATATTATTTGCCTATAAATGATACTGCATGACCTTTTATTTCTTAGATCACTTGTTTACTTGTTTAAATATTGTGCACAGTATGTCTCTAAAATTTTGTCTACATAAAACTAGTAATTTTCCATCATTTGGGGGCCAAAACCTGTATGATCGTCTTTGGGACCCCCCCCCCCCGATTAAACCGGAAGTCGTATCGATTTTTTGATATCAAATAAAAGTTCATATTTTTCTCATTGTCGTCCTGAAGTTTGAGCCCTCAAATCCATTTATTAGAAGTGCATTATTGCTTCTACCATCAAAACCGCAAGTTTTTCCCCACGGTACTTGACGGGGCATATGTGCAAGTGCCAGGCTCTTATATCAAATAGAGAACACAATAGACATAAATCGGAAGAAGCACCTTTAATTAGGCCAAAAAAAAATTTTGTTGTATTGGAGTAACCCGCCCTACCCTAATTTTGAAAATCAAGCCCTGTATAAAAGTATACCTACCCTAATTTTTTTATTGATTTTAAAAAATCTTATTTTTCAAGTTGTTTTTGCCTTGATTTTTAAACCAATTTTCTCAATATTTTTTGTGTTTTGTGTTCTGGTGTAACTTGGCAACTTTCCTCTTTAAGATTTCAATAATAGATCAAACGTATCAATATTAATAACATTACATAGACAGGTGTGATATTTGATGTAGTAATGCAGTATTAAAAAAAAAAAATCCGCTCGCCCTACCTATTTTGCACTGGCCCTTTACTCCAATAAAAACAAACAATTTTTTTTTGGCCTTCGTTTCAATTTTGATATTATGTTAAGCGTGCACTTTAGGATAAAGGTCGGAAGTATCTTATGTAGGAAATTTTAAGACAACGAGAAAAATATTGGCTGTCATAAAATATTGACCACTTTGATGTCCTCAAACGTTTTTAAGGTTTATGACACATTCCAGTTACATTGGAATATTTCCCGAGCTTAATTTGGTGGACAGGTCTAGCCAATATTTTTTGTGTTTTTTGCAAAAATGCATAACATTTTATTAATGTTTTATTAACAGGCATACATTGTTTTCCCAACTTCCCTAACACATTTACACATAACTATATTTTTTTCTTCAAACAAAATGAGTTAAAACCATATTGCCAAGAATTAACTAAAAAACATATTGTCCACTAATTTGAAGAAATTTTACATATAATTTAAAAAAGAAAAAATTTACTACTACTACTAAACCCAAAGTTTTTATCCGGTTTTATCCCCTGTCAACGAGGTGCCGGATCACTCACCTTCAGCAGCACCGCCCTACTCCTTCCTTCCATTGCACCCCATTCAATGCATCCTCCATCCTAACCCAACCTCCTACTCTCCTCCTCCACTTGCTTCTTCCATGTCTTCTTTGGAAGGTCCCCTCCTCAAACCTCTCAACCATCGAACTCAAAAGCCCCTTCTTAACACGAGTGCTTTGTTTTATCCTTCCCTCAACACATGCCCGACCAACGCACACTATTCCCCCTTCGTCAACCTGGCCATCGCCTCTTCCAAACCTAACCTCTGCATCAAATCCTCAGTCTTCATCCTGTCCATCAATTCACACACCACACATCGCATCCTCATTGCTCTCTCTTCCTCCTCAGAATTCCCATCTCATTTTCACTCCCATGACAACATCCCTGATTTACACAAACTCTTATACACCATTCATTTCATCTTAAACGGCTAGCTTTTCCTTCAACACTACACACATTCCCTAAACTCCACCATCCATACCTCACTCTAGCTGTCACAGCCCCCTCGCACCCAAAACACCAATAACCTCATACCCTAGGTATGTGAACTCTTCACTGTTATCCACCTCATCACAAACTTTCCGTTCCCACATCACTCCAGATCCCTTCTAAAATTCTGCCCACAAAATCTTTTGCCAAACTAGGGGTCACTATCTTCATCTTTGTGACATCTCCCATGGATCCATTTCCCACAATTTGCTCTCACACCACACTGAATTGCTTTCACTCTTTCCCACAACACACAACATGGGTCAACCTTACTTACTACCACCCTCCCTCTCCACCCCACTCTCCAGCCTGGTGTCTTCCAAGGTTTACTTCAGACCCTTACTCTCAAAAGCCTTCTTCCATTCCAAAACGTCATCCATACGTCCCTCCAATGTCTCGCTCATTAATACCAAGTCATCGGCATACAACATCTCATTCAACAAACCTTCTTTTGCACTCTTCCATGACTACATCAATCCACAATTGCAAAAATCAATGGAGAAAGTACAGAACCTGATTTTTTGTCCCCCTTTTCTTTCTCTCGGGAGGGGGCACCCAACCCCCCAAACCCCCCAACCTTCCCTCAAAGCATAGGAAAAATCAGACCCACTCTAACTCTTGTTTTGGCTTCTTCATACAAATCTCATGCCCTTAACCACTACTTATGGTATCTCTCTTCCTCATCGCACACTCAATCACTTTCCTCGGTACCATATCAAATGTCTTCCAAGTTACCAAAAAACACATAGACAACTCTGCCCTTTTGCTCGATATTCCTCTTGAACTCTTAAGTAAACATGCATCTAACGTCAGTCTGCGCTATATTTTACATAGGAACAATAATGCAACAGTTAAAGTTTCCGGTGGGGCACGCTTATGGAAGTCTTTTGTATAGTTGAAATGTTTGCAATGGACATACATATCCATAAGGAAACGAACAAAAGCGAAAGGGGCACATGTTATAGAAGAACAAGTTCCGAAACCATGTTATAAAACCATAAAAACTATCGATGACACAATGTTATAGAAACAAAGTTATACATAACACAGTCATAAAACAGTGTTATACACACAGTCACAGACCACCGCTACTGCCTTCCTCAAACACCAAAGAGGCTCATCGCCAGCTTCAAAATTCAACCGTTGGTGCCTCTGCCTACCAATCCTCACCAACTAATTGGGAGTGAAAGCTTGACGGCAGCCTACTTAACGGACAGGCCCTTGAGTAGTATGCGCCAAGGATCTCGAAGAATAACCTCCGTGCCGACTTGCCTGGACTCTTCACGGGTGCCAGCCCAACGAACCTATGTACCACTGCCTTGGGTCTGGTTCTACAGCACTGCTGAATATGCGCCCCAGCATGGCCTCACTGCTCCCCCATACCAGATCTAACCAAAACCTTTAAACCCCCCACTGGTCATTCTGCATATCCATCTCAATTCATATTATCTATCACCTCACCATTTTTCACTTTACCATACCACTTCCCCGTACCTTCCTGCCACCGACTTTTGTACTCCCCCTATCGGTGCAAAACAGCGCTAACACAAAGAAGCGGACACAGTACTCAACAAGACCTTGAGACCCATCACTGGCTGCCTCGTACTAACTCTTCCCACTCCATCTGAGTTTCATGCAGTGCTTTCAGGCATTGCACCTGCAGTACTTCGGAGAGCACAACCACACGCACAAACTAGTGAATAAGGACCTGCTGGACAACAAGCAACCTGCCTACATAATACTTCAAGACTCACACAACTCGGTAGACAGAGACTGCGATCTCGCAGACCTTTCTGCCGACACGCTGCTAAACTCTCAAGTTTCCCCAGTCAACATCTTAACAGACATGGAATACTGCCGGACTAGATACCCCAAGACCAGATCAACTTCTCAGTACACCTAAGAAAGAACTACCACCTGGCAGCAATCTTCTACGCAAAGAATGGGTCACCTTAAACGGATTCGCACAGGAGTCGCGCTTCAATAGGCAATATCACTGTTGGGACTGCGGCCATCGCCAGCCTGCCAAATGTGGTTCCGGCTCCATCACAGACTGCGGGATCACATTCTCAATGAGTGCCCTCCCTTCGTCCACCGGTGGACAAAGATTTCTCAAACCCCAACCAATCAGCAGTGAGTTGGCTCCAAGCTACAAACCTATTTAGCTGCTGCCTCTACGCAAGAAGAAGAAGAACAGAAATAAAAAAAAGTGATATAGTTTTACCACAACCAAAACACCCCCAACACCTCTACAACAATTCCAACATAACCAACCACCCCCATCACCAATCACCCTCATCACACATCACCATCCAGCATCACCATCATCACCTAACACCATCATCGCCCATCCCCCATCATCATCGAAACATCGATCCCGCCACCATCATTTCGCTCATCATATCAGACCATCCTCATCATCATGATCATCATGATAATGATCATCATGTAATGATCATTCACTTGTGTCGTCATAATTTCATCGTCATCATCATCGTCACTGTCCTTGTCATCATCATTATCATACTATTGCCCATATCTATCATCATATCATCATCATCATCATCATCTCTTCATCATCAGTATTGATTAAATTTCTATAATTTTATTGGCTTTAACACGGGATGAATAATCTCCATTTGGATAGATTTTATTTGTATGATAAAACCAAGATATTGATATCGTATGAGGTTTAAACATATTGTGCTCGACGCGCGAGTCTCGACAATATTTTTTTAAAACTCATAACTTGGACCATATTCTGTGTATCTCAATCCATCCAAATTTTTACCAAACTTGCTCAAAAGAACCACAGACTCAAATGATGAGTTACACAGGACTGACTCCAATGACCCTTTGTGAACCATTTGACCCCATTTTGAAAATATTTTTCAAATGAAATTTCTTTGCCATAAAAGCATAAGATCAAAAAACATGCACGGGCCCAAGACTTTATTAAGAGTTTACATGATTGACCTCTAATGGACCCAAGATGACCTTTGAACCCCATTAATCAATATCTATCAAAATGTGTGGGTGTACTTATAATGATGAATTTCTATCTGTGTGTATTCTCCAATAATCAGCTCTTCCAGTGGTGGAAAATGTTACATTGAAAGACTCACAATCATCAAGGAAAGAAATGCACCATAATCAAAGGTAGGCCTAAACATCCCTTACCAGTCACAATAGTGGAGGTTTGTACAATTTAGGGTTCTGAAAGTCACCATTTAAATTTCCAATTTTTTTTATATGTTCATAACATGATGTTTTAAATGAATAAAATGAGTAGATGCGACTTACAGACCGGTGTGTGAGTGTGATGTGTGTGGGGGGTCTTTAGTAGAACAGGGTATGGGGAGTGCAGCCCAAGAAGGACTTCATTTCAGCGACCATTGTGGTATACTGAAAGGTCCAGTTTTCTTGAAAATGTTATAAGAAAGGGTTGCATGTCTGTTGCAAGATATTTTTATAGCATGAAAAATGTTACAAAACTGTCTAAATGTGTTTCTTTTCATTCCTGTCCTAGGTTTCTAACATGGCAACATTGACTCCAGTTTTCATCTTAGCTCTCATATTATCAGTTACACTGTCATCAGTACTACCAGATGGAAGTCAACCAAACACATGGCAGTCATGTGGTCAGGGGCCGGCAGGCTTGCAAGAGTACCGGCTTTCAGCAGGAATCCAGGCTCACACGCTTAGCTGGACGAAACGGCTTGAAAGGCGAGATGGGATTGAAAGGGGAGGTAGGATCAATTGGAGTTCCGGTAAAGGGGGCCCACCTGGCCCCAGGGGCCCTAGGGTGGACACGGGGTATCCTGGACTGCAGGGCTGCCAGGGAGGTAGGCCGGGGAATGGAAGGAGGCCAGGTGCAGGATGGACAAAAGGTTAACAGATGGACAGCTGGATCCGTTGGGACCAAAGAAGAAAAGGAGCTCTCCTAAAGTTAGAAAATCTGCATTTTCGGTTTACAAAACAGTTTCACAAACTGGTTCTAGTGGAGACATTCTGACATTTGACTATGAACAGACAAATCTTGGTTCTACTTACAGTATGGGAACCATAAATTACATGTCAAATCAGGCACTTAGGTTTCAGTGTACTATGGCTAAAATCATAGAATCAGCATCCTGCTTGGCTTACAAAAGTGGTGCACTGATTGCAAGGGTACACATAGAGGACTATGTCCAGGCCTGATTCCAGCCAATCTAGCAACCGGCAATACTGCAGTTGGCAGTAGGTAATAAGTGTGGCCTACAGTTTGTTAATAGTGGGTAGGAAGTGTTACAGTGACGTAAGAAACGCACATCATTCTCGGGTTTCTTTACTCTATGCAGAGGCTGAAACCCAGAGTGGTTTGTACGCATTGGCCCCCCCTCACACCAAAAAAAACATAAATTACTAAAAACAAAAAAACTAAAAAATTTTATTATTTTTGCTTTAAAAAAAAATTTTCATCATAAAAATTTGAGTGCTGCCACGGGGGGAAGGGCAAATCTATAGCCCTGTTACGGCCATTCAGAGAATAAGAAAGAATGTAAAACTTCCATTTCACCCTATAGTGGACTGAACAGCTGATCGATGAAAGAACCCATGCATACAGCTCATTAAATCATTCAGATACTAACTTCAATCACCAACATGATTGGATATGGTAGACTAGTACATTTTGTAGGTGTAAATGGATTTAGTGGTAATTTGAGACAATTCTCGCCAATTTGCCCACTATGAGCCGTACCGGCTATAGGAACTATCATCTGGTATTTAATGGTTTGATTTGTTTGAGTAGTGATTCATAACTAACAACATTTTGGTCACCAATTTGAAAATTTAGTCATTTAGTGATTTTTCAGGATTTTGGTGCGATGTTGCTATTCAAGTTCAAGATTAAAGATTTCAGTTTAATCAGCATAACATATCGTACGTGACAGAAATGTATAAAAACGTTATTATATAATACTACATAAAGTATCAATTGTAAACTGTGCTAAGATGAACGGGAGGGTATATGATATGATAGGACCAGAAGGAACAACCTATACGCAGTGGCGTAACGGGCCTGCCGCTCTGAGGGGGCAAATTTCACAGTCTTGGGAAATTTCCCTCTCGGGGGGGGGGATGGGGGGTCAAAAGGCAATTTCCAGTCAGAGGGCTAAAAAACGACTGATTTAGCATGATTTTTGCAATTTTTTTCCCCGGCCAAATTGTCAGGGGGGCAACCTGCCCCCTCCTCTCAATGGCCATACTTCTTAGTTATGGTTTATTTGTTTTCAATATTTGGACTTTTGTAATCACCAATTATTATAGGAGTTGGAATAAAGCTAAAATGCTAACCAAAGATTTAGTGTACATGTAAGTGCCATCAATTGTTTTGCAGTATCGGCAGGCAGCATTACAAAATGTAACTTAGAGTTAAGACCTTCTGTTGGTCCCAATGCATCAGGGTTATGGATATGTTACCCGAGTGCTGGTTGTAAACTTAAAATTTACTACAATTATGGCACATAACCACATAACCCTGACGTCGGTTCTTCCAGGAGGAAAATGGGATGAGGAAGAGGGGAACAAAAAAGTCGGCAATTCGGGTGGGATTCGAACCCAGGGCCCTCGGGCCCCAGTCCCATGACCGAGGATATGATGCTACGGAGGTGTCGGGGGCCCGGTCAGCGATTTCGTGCCCATTGAGTCTTGGTTTGATGACTCATCGCTAATTTCTGGACTTAGTGCCATTTTCTCAATAAACACAGTGACTTTGGTGAGATTTGTTGTGCGAGGGTTAGGGACAACTATGAGTTTATTGCCATTTATGTGATGATTTTTCATTTCACTGAAGTTAAAGTGCCGGTTGGGGCAAACTCCCAAATGACCTCCTGTGCACGGTCTGCCGACCACCGCCGACTGCCGGGATATATCTATACTCTGTACACCTAGAAGTACAAGTAATCAATAAACTCACACACATGTTCACAAGAAATGTATGGGATTTGTCGACTTATATGACCAGTATTTTTGTATCGTGTAAGAGATTTGTATTGTTCGTACATCATGCGCACGTGTCTAATCGCGCGCGATTTCATACTGCGCCTAACATGTATAGCCATGTTTTTGTAGTAAAGCACGATAATGCTGCGCAGCGCATCCATTAATTTACTTCGTACTTCGAAGTTTAAGAATATAGCTTATATCCCCTTGGCCCCCTCTCACCCTAGCCACCCCTCGAATCCCACCCGAATTTGCGCTTTTCTTGTTCCTCTCTTCCCTCACTCCTTCAGTCCTTCCGGGATTTATTAATTAACCTCTTTTTCCATATAATAAGATTTAATAGTGTTTAATGCTTTATTTTTTAATAATCTGTGGGTGTTGCAGATTATTTTAATTGCCCAAATCTCAAAATGGCCCAAAAAATCCTCATCCTCTGGTTATCAACACCATCCCTCAGTAGCTTCTTAATATAAAGTAGCTGCATTTCTACTCTGATAATGTCTACAACTGTAACTACCGTTCCAGTTTCCACCTACTGGCACTTCAATGATAACCATTAAAGAATATAGCACATTTTTTTTGAAGACCGCCCCCAATTTTTCATAAAAATTGAGAATTTTACGATGGTTTGCATTGGGACGGGCTAGTAAACTCTACTGTGAATGTTTAAGCTCGAAAATGTTCGCTGTGTCGCAAACAAGGAATTTTGTAATTAAAATAATAAATATCGAGATCCCCAATATTTTTTCAACATTGGTAGGTAGTCATGGGTATTGCCGCCTGCATATTTTTTTAGGATAACCAACCCCGTATACCATATACTGATGTGTTTTATTATGATGCCGATTTTATGTTTATTTTTCCTAAAAATGAAACTGATTAAAATAAAGAAAGGTTTCACAGGACTCTAACCAGCAACCTTTCAATCTGGCAGTCTTCATACACAAATATGCAAGCGATACGGCAGAAAGGTGGCCCCCAAGGCACACTTAGTCATGTTTTGAAAGCTGAATAGAATAAGTCTTCACAGCGGCAGTATGGAATTCAACAAAATAAGTTGCATATAGTCTGCAGTTAACAACAATTGTTTGTAACACAGGAGGGACATCTTGAAAAATAAATACACATGGGCAATTTATACTGTGGACCATAACAAAAGATTTGCATGGAATGGATTTCTCAGGCACAAAGAAGTGTTGAAGTTACCCACAGCCTCCCACAGGGTAAATGCATTTGAAACCCATACCCCTCTGTTTAAGACAGAGAAAATTAATGACTCACAGAGGAGTGTAGATTCCAAATGGAATTCGTGTGTATTGGTTTAACGCATTTGAAATCCATTACCCCTTCTGGTTAAGACTACAATTAAGTTACTCACAGAGGGGGTGTAGATTCCAATGGAATAGTGTTTGTATGGTGAACTGCATTTGGAATCCAATACCCTTCTGTTTAAGAATACAATTAAGTACTCCAGAGGGATTTGCGAGGGTAGATTCAAATGGATTAGTTATTGGTAACTGCATTTGAAATCCATACCACTCCTGTTTAGACTAACAATTAAGTACTCACAGAGGGAGTGTAGATTCCAAATGGAATACATAGTGTATTGGGTAACTGCATTTTGAAATCCACACAACACCCTCTGTTTAAGCACTACAATTAAGTTACTCACAGGGAGAGTGTAGATTCCAATGATCGTGTATTGGTTCACTGCATTTGAAATCCATACCCATTTAAGACTACAATTAAGTTACTCACAGAGGGAGTCTAGATTCCAAATGAAAATAGTTGTATTGGTTATCTGCATTGACATAGAATACCCTTCTGTGTAAGTATACAATAAGGTATTCAAAGAGGGAGTGTAGATTCCAATGGAATAGTGTATTGGTTAACTGCATTGAAATCTACCCCTTTGTTTTAAGACTACAATTAAGTTACTCACAGAGGGAGTGTAGATTCCAAATGGAATAGTGTATTGGGTTACTGCCATTTGAAATCAACACCCCCTCTGTTAAGACTACAATAAGTTAATAAAGAGGGATTGTAGAGTCCAATGGAATAGTTATTGAGTTAACTGCATTTGATAATCCATACCCCTTCTGTTAAGGACTACAATAAGTTTACCCACAGAGGAGTGTAGTTCCAAATGGAATAGTGTATTTGGATTAACTGCATTTGCAATACCACACCAACATTCTGTTAAAGTACTACACTTAAGTTACTAAGAGAGGAGTGGAGATTCAAATGGAATAGGTGTATTTTGGAGTAACTGCAGTTGAAATCAACACCCTCTGTTGAAGGCTACAATTAAGTAACTCACAGAGGGAGTGTAGCATTCCCAAATGGAATAGTGTTATTGGTAACTGCATTTGAAATCCAACCACCCGTATGTTTAAGACTACAATTAAGTTACTCACAGAGGGAGTGTAAGATTCAAATGGAATAGTGTAGGGTACACATTGAAATCCACACCCCCTCTGTTTAAGACTACAATTAAGTTACTCACGAGGGGTGTAGATTCCAAATGGAAATAGAGGTTTGGTTACGACAATTTGAAATCCATACACCGTCTGGTTAAGACTACAATTAAGTTACCAACAGGGGAGTGTAGATTCCAAAATGGATAGGTTTGTATGGGTAACTGCATTTAAATCTCACACCCCCTCTGGTTTAAGCGACTACAATTAAGGTACTCACAGAGGCGAGTGAGATTAAAATGGAATAGTGTATTGGTTAACTGCATTGAAAATCCATACCCCTTCTGTTAAGACTACCATTAAGACATGCAAGAGGGCCAGTGTAGATTCCAAATGGGATAGTGTTATTTGGTGGTAACTCGCATATTTGAAAATCAAACCCCCTTGGGTCACAGACTACAATATGTTACTCCACAGAGGGAGTGTAGATTCCAAATTGGAATAGTGTATTGGGTAACTGCATTGAAATCCAAACCCCCTCTGTTTAAGACTACATTAAGTTACCCTCCAGGGATTGAGTTTGCTAGAGTCCAGGAATGTGTTTTCTTGAGGAAACTGAATTTGAAATCCACACCCCCTCTGTTTAAGAGTTACAATTCATTGAAAGTAAGGATTTTGTCATTTCCCCGCCATCATGACTAAAATCTCTGACAATTTATTTCAATCCCTGCAGTTAGTGCAACTGGTTACGTTCCAATGTCATTGAATTATTTGAATGATTTTGCATTTTAAAAGAAAACTTAAACTATAATTGAGAGTTTCCCAAATATATTACAAGTACGTTGTCTCTAAAAAAGTTTCTAGCAATTTTAACTTTCCCAGGGCCATACGCGGGATTTGTTGTTGGGTCGTGGGGGGGGTGGGGGATCAAAAAGTGGGCATTTTGGTGTAAAGGTGGACCTTTTGTGGTATAAAAGTGGAACCTAGTCCCTAAAATGGTATTTTTTGTACCATCTTTGAACATATCATCACCAAAAGTGGAACATCTTTTTCAAAATTTACCTAATTTTTTTTACCTTTTAATGAAAAAATTCAGCAAAAAGTGGACTTTTTCCCCCCTTTTGTGAATTAAAAGTTGGGGCTTGCGACCCCCCCCCTGGGTACGGGCCTGAAACTTGACTTTTGGAACATAAATTTGTATTCTGCCAAACAATAATAATCTACCATTACTTCCCTCCTCAATGGGCAATGTTTAGAACAGGGGTTCTCAATTATATTAGCTGAAGGGCGAGAGCACAGCCCGAAAATGTTTGGAACGTTCCCTACTTGAGGGCCAAATACACATGAAATTCTTATTGTTACCTTATATTTGAGAGCCAGTCAAGGGCAAAAATTCAATGGTTGGCAGGCTCATGATTTGGCCCGCTGGGCAGCCTATGAGAACCCTGGTTTAGAGCAGTGAAGCATAATGAAAGCAGTATGCCATACTTCTTGCGGGCATTACTCTTAAAAAGAGCAGGGTAGCTGCCTTTCAAAGCATATTTAAGCAAATTCTAACTTCAAATGAAAGCCAAGAATTGACAACTTGATTTTCTTTCATCCCAATGGAAACTGGTTTTTAAAATGTCTCCATCATACCAGATTTTTATGATGGACAAGATGTTGCTACATTGAAATAAGAAATAAATCACTCTACTAGAGTGACTACAGAACCCACTTGGAAAAGATTGAAGTTACATACCTTTAGACAAAAATATTTGGGGTAACTTTAATCTTATGGTTGAGGGAACTACACCAAGTTTGGTTTAAATTAAGAGTTGGATTAGAATGGAGTAAATGTCTGACTAATTTCTGCATCACTTTCTACTCAGAATTTATAAGAATTTGAGCTGGTCATTTTTTAGTTATATTTCAAGACCGTAATCTTTGATTGATTTGTCCGGCAGAGAAAAAAGAACGTGTAGGAATATATACTCTCCCAACCAAAACCCAATGCCTTAGCAGCAACCGATTAATATATAATATTGGATGGCGGAAGTTGATAACAGAAAAATATCGCCAGCCTAGATCACATATCAGGCGAGTCGAAGAGGAGCTGATATTTCTTGGCGAGGGCGATATTTTCTTGTATCAACTGAAAAGTTATCCCATGATTATTATGCACGAAGCTGACTTGAGTTTTAAAAAAAAACAAAAAAAAAAAAAGTGGCTTATTCAAAACTAACAAGGAGGTTCTCGAACCACGTGTCGCCTGGTTGCGCGATCACTTGCTTTCTGATGAAGTTGGGCAAATGAGTTAGGAAAGAGAAACAAATGCACTGGAAGGATGTGTTAAAAAGGGCACCATGGTTTCACAAAAGGTCACCAAGGTCACATGAGGTCACATGAGGTCACCAAGGTAACCTGAGGTCACCCACCCCGCCCTAGCCCCCGTTCCCGACGAAACAAGCCCGACGCACCATGCCCCCGACGGCCCACCGTTCCACCGATGCACCCTCCCCCGCCCTGATACCCCACCCCTCCCATTCCCACCCCACTCTACCAGGCCCACACCGATTTGTGTATGGGGTCGAAGGTGACAGAGGTCACCAAGGGACATGAGGTCACCAAGGTTACATGGGGTCACAACAGGTCGCATGGGGTCACAAAAGGCACATGAAGTCACCAGGTCACAAGTCTCCAAGGTCACAGGTCACAAAGGGACAACAATGTAATGAGGTCACCACGGTCACACACGAGGTCCCCAAGGGCGCATGGGGTCACAAAGGTACATGAGGCACCAAGGTCACAAGTCACCAACGGTCACAGTCACACGAGGCCATCAAGGTCCACATGAGGTCAACATAGGTCACATGAGGTCACAAAGGTCACATTGAGGCCACCAATGGTTCACATGAGGTCACCATGGTCAAAACAAGTTTCACCAATGGTACATGAGTAGTCACCAAAGGTCAAGGGTCACAAAGGTCCCATGGGGTCACAAAGGTCACATGGGGTCACCCTCCCATTGCCAACTCACCTAACCACTCTCCCGATGCACCCTACCCCAAACGCACACCACCCCGACCCCACCCAGATGCAACAAAACTCCGACCCCTCCCGATTGCCCCCCAACCACCCCTCCCAATGCACCCCACCCACTCCTTCCCAATTGCACCCCACCCCCTCCCCCAACACACCCACCCAAGAAATCACCCCATCTCGAGAACTCACACACCCACCCGGCCTCTCCCCAAAAAAGACCAACACCGTGAAAAGCTCCTTTCTTCTCTCTTTCTCCCCCGCTCTCCCATCCCCTTGGATTTTACCCACAACCCACCCTGCTCCTCCCCAACACCCCACCCTGCATGGCGCCCTCCCCAACACCACACCCTGCCCCCTCCCCAACCCCCACCCTTCCCCACCATATGATTCACACCCAGATGGTATAGTAGTTTAGCATGTAGCCAAAGGAATTTCGCATATGCGATTGTACCATTTTAGCGATTCAGCAATTACAACATATTGAATTAGCTCATTTGCATACCTAAGCGAGTACGGAACTTTCAACCTGGCAAAGAAGATGCGCCACATAATGGGTTTGCGGCAGTGAAGGAATTTTGCATTATGTCAAATTGTACCGTTTCCAAAAATATAGCTATTACGGTGATTTGTGCATATTAATTAGTCATTTGCATACGTAATTTGTCCGAAATATATACCCAACATCTAATCAGGTCGAGAGCTTTTAAACCCGTTCCTTCCACAATTACATAATTATCCGCCTTACGGCACGCCCATTAATGCACACAAGCCTGGCGGGGAAAGGGTTATCAGTTTGACCGGAATATAAGCTAAATTAATATTCAGACATGCACCTAATGCAGCCACAAAGCTAAATCATATTCTGGCACCTTCACTCTATCACCCTACCAAGTATGAAGTTCCGTACCCGGGATTAGCGTTTAGCAGCAGAGCATTTCAAAAAAGGTGAACCTGAAATGTCTGAAAACTATTGCAAATAAGCAATTAAAATCATTTGAATATGCAAATAATGCAGCCAAAAGCTTACACATAATATTGCGGGCAACCTCACTCTATCATCCTATTCAAGTTTGAAGTAAATCGGGGGATAGCATTAGCCTGTTAGAGCATTTTTAAAAGGTTAACCGGTTCCTAAGGAGGGAATACGGACATACAGACACGGGGGGGGCAGACATGCGGACGGACACACAGAAATTTGAACTAGTATGTGCCTCCATGAACATTCGTTCAGGCGACACAATAAAATGAAATATTTTTTGATTTAATATAAATTTCCCACTATTTTTGTTTATTTGTGCATGTGGGCGGTCTCATTACTCGCACGCTAGTATTGCACTGCACGGAAGTTTTCTGATGCATAATACCGAAGACATGTAGTAATATTATCATTATTGTATACACTGAACTTGACTTGAAAATATGGCCTCAATCTTATTTGCACAATAATGGAGGCCATGTGGCATAGCTGTCAAGTAGTGTGATTGTACTGTCTTTCTAGCTCTCTCATTTTGTCTCATGTTCATTGAAATACACAGCCAGATTCTTCTAGGGATAAGTACTGTTAAAGTACCACTCAAGTAGACATGGAGTGACCACCCAAATGGGTGCAATATCACACCAAGCGTAAATGGTAGCAATTTGGGTATGGGCCAAATTATTGCACTAGCAAGTACAATAGTTGCAGTGGGTACTCGCGTTACCATCATTGGGTACCTGGCCCACCTCGAAAGGCAACTAGAGCGTACACCACAAAAACGTACTGTTAAGAAAACACCTCTAACTGTGCACCCAGTGACATTTATACTAAGAAAAAACTTATAGTTCTCAGCTCACGTCCTTAGTTGTTGGCCTGCATGACAATGGCCCAATGGGGTCCCTTGCAGTGAGAGAGTACAAGGAGTAGAGGAAGCTCTGGGTAACCATAAGAATCTAGTGGTAGTTGTTTGCATCGTAGCAATTTTGGTCATTTGAGTTCATGAATGCCTCAAACAATTGACCAATGTAGCTCGCTGCCAACTACAAAAAATAGTTGCTGTGAAAAATAAACGTGTATTGTGAAAAGTATAATTTTACCATTTTCGGTAGTAGTTTGGAAAAGATTGGTGCTCTTTTTTACATTTATAGGCCAATGCTGATGGTAAGTTTTATCATGTATGGGACAAGGGAATAATCATTTGAGACTCTCTCCCAAAAGATTATATTCTTTGAATACTATTCTTGTGATTTACAAAATATTTTGAAAGAATATTTAAGGGTGATCTTCATTATGTAATGTTTGTACCTGTTTGTTTTTCAATGAAATGCATACTGAAAAAAAAAACAAAAAAGCTGTTGGTGTATTTGATTTTTGTCCCCTGGTGTTGTTTTGCATTTTTAACATTTACTGTGAAGAAACACGGTCTTGCCACAAAGTATTAACATTGCTTCAAAATACCATTCACATACCACTAAGGAGATCAAAGGATACTGGCGACCTTTTCAACATAACGTGCGCTGGCCATCTCCAGGGAAAAATAAATAGATTACATCCTTGTCCTACCCAGAGAAACAAAGTAGTTAATATTTCGAAAGTGTTTTGTTGAAAAAGTAGCTGGAATTGTGTGAACTAGTAGCACGCAGAGAATTATGGAGGATATTGGACATGGTAATAAAAATTCTTTTGTTTACACTGCGTTGAAAGTTCCAAAAACAGTCAAATGTCCTTTCATAAGCTCGATTGTATATCCACTTCGCCGTCCGAGACCTCGAGGATGCGAAGGAAATTGACCCCGATTTTGTATACCTCGGCGAAAAAGAAATTTCTATCGCGCGATGGATTGAGCCGTCGCGGAGCGTTGAATTTTTGTTCACAACTCTCCACGATATCGGGGCCGCGAAGAAAATTCTTGATTGGCTTCTAGGAAAAGGTCGGGCGATGACCTCTGAAAACCCAGTGAACTGCTCTTAAAAATCTCCATATCAGCCCGATAATCAACAACACTACTCATCCAAAACCCCCCCCCCCCCCCCCCCCCTCCCCCAAAACTCTCCTCAAAAATGAAATACACATAAAGGGCCAATTAATTAAAAAGCTGTGGCTGTAGTGCGAAAAATTCAAGAGTAGTATGATCACATGAGGCATGATATTTGTAATGGATATAGTAAACATGTTTGAGTCGGTTAATACGAAATAGTTGTTTACCCACCTGATTCCTAAGGTGCGCAGGATAGTCAACACCGTGACAAACGGGGGTGTACAAATGTAGGTAGGTAAGTATAATCAAACTGGGCATTTAACAATATTATTAATTAATTACGGTCATGCTAAATGCGGAAGATCTGTGCGAAAAATGTAAACAATAACAGAAATAGTACAGGAACATGCCAACTAAGTCAAAAATGTATATTGGGCAAAATTTCAGTCCTGTATTACTTTGATCAAAGGCATGGCAAACAACTTGTTAATATAACTTTGACCTATACTCTTGTCAAAGTACCTTTACAAGGTAAGCGTACTTAAGCGTTGATGCGCGTAATGTGATCGTGCGAATCTACTGCTAAGCCCGCCTTCTGGATGGCGCGCTGCGTACCTTTGTAAAGGTATTTTGATAAATAATATAGTAGGCCTATCGTAAATAATGTCGCTCGTCTATTCTAGTTGCTAGCTCTTATTCGGACAGGAAATCCAACAGCTTATCGTCAAAATACAGAACGGTATGTAGAATTCTCTAAATGTTATCAAAAAATAGGTCAACTGGCAAATTAGTTGTGAAGAAAATTAATATAGCAACAACTTCCTCGAGGAGAGATATTTATCGCTCGGAGTATACTAGTGATCAATGCTCACCTTGGGAAAACTACGCCAACGAAGGCTGGCGAAGCCCGAGGTGTGAGCAAATGACTAAGGGAGAAAGTTTTAGTTTACAGCTCAATATTTCGTATCCCTACAACTGCAGCGCATTGAACTCTTATCTAAAATTTATTCACAGCACAGTAGCAAATTACTGTCTCTATCTGGCTTATTTGGTTAAAGAAAGTTTTCCATGTTACAACTGTATTGCACTAGAAATTCCCGCCGACTGACCGTTCTGGCATAGCTCCATCTAGAAGGACCCTTGCCTCGTTCCTCCTGTGTCCATCCCCTGGACCTAGCCACTCCGCGCACGGTGGCGAGTCAGTGGGAAAACGAGGCGTCATCTAGATGAAAAATGGGAACCAGCGTAGGTTAGCCGTGACTGTCAGGCGTTTTTGTGATCCGCACTGGAAAGACATTTTTAGGGCTTTGAGAAGCAAATTTAGTCGTTGGATTTTTAACATGAAAGAGGTAAAAAATCTGTGTTAGAGGGAATATTCGAACTCAGGGATAGTCTCAGGTATTATAGAATTCCGTTTCGGAGGGCCAAATGCTTCAAATATCCCCGGGGAGGAATGGGGAAAGAAAACTGCGATAAAAAACATTTTCGCAGCCTATTCATTTGTACGGTAAGAAATATATAAGCATTGAATACCTTTTTCCAAGGACCTCGCGCTGCGCGCTTGAGGTCTGGTTCTGAACGGACTAGAGTATGCATGACTTTATCGCGCGGTATTGCGATTGTAAAATTTCATCGCGGCATCGAACGCGATGAAGCGATTGTGGAGTATACATCGGGCTTTTACTGTGGAACTGTCCTTCAATAAGTGTTGATTACACAGTTAATAGGCCCTCTCCTAAATCCGCATATCTATAATAGATTCACGCTGAATGGGTTTTTTTGGCACCCTACTCTTTGGTCATAGACGACATATTCTTGACTTTGACTAGGAGCTATATATTATTCGAAATTAAAACTCTGTCCCTGCCTCCACTAATCTTAATCCCCCTGACAGAAAAAAATGTTAGCCTACTATCAGCGCGCGAATCTACTATAGTTCAACCTCAAATGTCAATACTATACATTCTGTTTCCAACATCAACTGCTTGATTGGAATCCAACAAGATTCAAAAAAACTATTGGAATTGACAAATTCAAATTATGTCAATGACAACATATTTTTAGGGTTATTGCAGGACACACACTAAAAATAGACTTTAATGTTCCAGTGATATGTGTAAACAAAATAAAATACTGAGAGACCTTCTTCAAAGAATATATTGCCACGGGAAAAAGAAAAAAATGCAATGTCCGTTTTGTTCTGCAAAAAATTTCAAAACCTAAATCTTAATGAGTATTTTCTCTACTACTGAAGCACATATGAAAGTCAGGTTAGAACCATTTAATTGATTAACAAACTCAGTATGCATTGTTCAAAACCTTTGATATGATCATACATGCACTGATACAGTTTACATAAGAGACCCGTGCCATCGTCACCAGATTATATGATCGATCACAGTATACTTTTTATCAGTAAGACCTATTTTTATCAATCTGCAGATGGTGGAACCCAGAGGGTGGGAGTCCATCCTACAATCCACCTGTCTTGAAAAAAAGTCATTCTCAATATGGGTAATGTGATCCCACAAAAATCATAAACCCCTAAAGTTACTCCATTGTAACCCACAAAGGACAGTCATGTAGATGATCATGAAATTTATGTGGTTCTTAAACTTTTTTTGGAACACTTTTATCCCCCTAGTATTAGTACTGTTTCGTACAGTACAGTATAGGCCAAATTGCAATGCCTTATGGGATAGGTTAAAACACCTCCGGGGAATCTTAAGATGATGCACTGAGTTTTGGTAATGTGTATGCATGCTTCAATGAATTAAGAGAGGCAATATGTGATCCCAGGGCCATATTCAGCAAAGACACATATTTCGATTTTTGTCAGTTTTCTACTAGCGTGAACGTGTAAACACCATTAACTAATCAAGATCTAATCTTTGTCAAAATAAGTAGTTTTGTAGTGTTTACAGGGTCTCAGGTGTTTGATCAGGTTGAAACCGATCCCATAATGCACTACAATGTACTCTAAATCAAGTCACTAAATAACATTGTTAAAAACTGCACCCTTGATTCAGTTCAGCGGGCTAGATCTCAGGAACTGAGATTAGGTCACAACCTTTGCCTGCCGATCAACCCGCAAAAAGATATTCCTTTTGTGTTCCACCCTATAGCAAGAGGATCAGGACAACAAATAACATTTTGTCTGATATATATTCACATTTTGATAAGAACAAAGGCAAGTTGTTTTTAACCAACCTCACTGAGGTGCAGTTTCCATATATAACCAGTGTATATTCAATAACACCTCATAACCTGGCTTTCAACACCACTAGTAGATTGGCTACCATTGGCAAGAAAAAATATGGCGAAATAGCTGCAGTAAAACATTGTCGGTGCTATTACAGTGACATATGGTCCATTTTGGTTAATTTGGTGATGTGGCCAATTTGTTCTAAATATTGTTTCAATTTTACCAAGTCCCATAGCCCAAAATTAGTTAAAGGGATTAGCAGCGATTTGCTAATCTGAAACATCAAAAAAATCATCAAAAATTGTATTTTTATATTTTTGTTATTGGCATGGATATGTGAACATAACCTGCAAGTGGTTGGCTTGAAATCCGTGTATTAAAGGCAAGACAGTACTTTTGATCTGATTCTGTAATTTCTCTACGTGCGTATCAAAATTCTGACTTGTGATCAAAAAAGCCTTTCCCAGTGAATATCACAGATTTTCAGCGTGATATTGTGTACCATGATCAATACAGTTTGACCTCAAACACAAACATTATTGATCTTTGTTCATTCTGTACTGGTGTAAACCACAATCAGCTGTTTAGTGCAGATTTTGAGATGCCGTCGCTGTATGAGTATTTGCGGAGACGGTATGACAAATTTCATCAAATACTTTATTTTTTTTCACTATTTGGTGGGTTGTTTCTACATTAAAGCAGTTATATGGAATTGCACACACTTATCCCTGACTTAATAGTTAACACAATGCATTTTCCATTTCCACATTTTTTCGATTCTCTCGCATTATTGCTGCTAATCCCTTTAATTATCAATTTGTTTGGTGTACAGTGAAGAAATGGAAATGGGTATTTCATCATACTGACTGACAACTAACTTAATGTTTTCAGAATGTCGTACCCCATATTTACTACACACTTTTAGAAACCAATAACACTGGAAATTGGGCATTTGGATGACAATATTTTCCTAGCATGTGGACAACTCGTCAGTTTTCATAGGCTGTGCTGTTCACAGCTTATATTACCAAACCACACGGTGGTAGCAGTGATTTATATTTAGTGTTCAAAAATGTGTAGTTGAAACTAATTGTTTTTGTTCACCGACGGCAGTTCAGGTCAAAATACAATAGGTAAACCAAGGTAAACAAGGCGGTTGTCGGACCACAAAGGTCCCCCGCCCGTTGTGGTAGTAAAAAGAGGTAAAGTAACACAGCTTTAAGAGCACAGGGAGGATCCAAGACTATATGACCACTTGTAGTGATTTCACCTCTGATGACCCCAGATGACCTTGAAAATACCGGTGTCAAAAGGTGACTGCACCCCAGGTTTCATGACCATTCATCCAATTGTGTGATTTGACCTTGGATGACCTCAGATGACCTTGAAATGATCTTGAATAATTTTGGTATCAAAAGTTGACTAGACCCACCAAGTTTCACAACATACAACCACTTGTAGTTATTTGACCTGAGGGTTGTCGAGTGCCAAATTGTGTCAACACGTATTTCAATACGGAATAAATCGCAATCTCATCATAGTGTGCAGTTCACACTCCATAGAAAAAGGTTTTACACTGACAATTTGGCACTCGCCAGTGGTGCCTTGGATGTCCCCCACGACCTTGAAATGACCTTCAAAATTTCCAGCACTGAATGTTGACCACATCCACCCAAGTTTCACGATCATGACCTTGGACGACCCCAGATGACCTGGAAATGACTGAAATAATTGGCATCAAATGCTGACTACACCCACCAGGTGACATGACCATACAACCATGTTTAGTGATTTGACCTTGAATGACACCACATGACCTTGAAATTACCTTCAAAATTTTCGGCACCAAATGTGGACCACACCCACCAAGTTTCTTCATCCTACCACAATTGACATGTAAAGCAATTTAACCCATTTTTGACCGCATTTGACCTTTGACCCAAGCCACAAGACCCATCTCCGAACTCATCCGCCGCCTACTTGAGCGACATCTATGGTGCAAAGATTGACACCCATACTTGCTTAAATCAAAAGATATCGTGTTGACAAGGTTTGTAGAAATTTAACCCATTTTTACCATATTTGACTTTGAACCCAGGACATATGACCCACTTCAGATCCCAGCCACCACCTACTTGAGATACATCTATGTTGCAAAGATGGACACCTACCCTTGCTTAGATCCAAAATATTGCATGGGACGCACAACAAAAGTTGGCGGGGGACCAACAAACATGGAAGGAACTACCAACAGACTTTGAAAATTGGGATAAATCTAGACTTGCCGATGTACTGAAAAATTCTACGTAGAGGTTGCAAGCTGTACAAAACTGGATCATTGAAAAATATCAGAACTGGCTTGAATCGATATCTGAAGAAAGCTGGTCAAGCGACTGATTTGCGTACACGCAGAGGCAATTTTCTCCATATCTAATCCACCCGGTGTAGCAGCGATTTATAAGAAGCGTTCAAAAACATGTAGTTGAGACTAATTGTTTTTGTCTACACAGATGACAGGTCAGGTCAAAATACAATAGGTAAACCAAGGTAAACAAACATGAAAGGAACTACCAACAAGTCTAGGCTTGCCGATGTAATGAAAAATTCCACACAGAGGATAGACGCGAGGATGGTGAGCTGTACAAAACATTGAAAAACAGAACTGGCTTGAATCATGCAGAGGCAATTTTCTCCGAGGCTAATCTGACATTTTTGGCTGCTCAAGCAAATCTAAAGAGATAAGGATTGGGAGATACTATTAGTTATCGGGTGAAGCAGAGCTATGATACGGGGAAGGCCGAAGGAATTTATCATACCACTAAGTCATTAAAAATATATTTATAATAACAAAATGCATCCGTTCTTTATTAAAAACAAATATTTTTTCCATAAATAAAGTATTATAAACCCAAATTTTATGCCCAATGCGAAGAAGCAAAGAATCACACCCGCTCTGTAAATGGATCAGGCGAGTACGCGGACACTGACCGGATATAATGCGTAGTACGCGCTGAATACGCGCTCACTGACCTGATACGAAAATATACCCGGTAGGCGGTATCCTTTAATCTCTTAGTGGTATGATAAAACATACTACTCATGTAGAAAAGCTGTACAAATCAAGAGTCTTTGATGTAAGTAAATACACCAGCAGGACTGCAAAACAGGTGTGGTTCGAACTGATGTTGTACATATGCAGAAGAGGGATTGAAAATCTTGCCAGCTTGAGAGATCATTTTGCAGTTGCAATAGATTAAAATGGAAGAAAGTATGTCTACCAAGCTCGCAACGAGATGACAAAGAAAATTAGAGCTGACAACATGAAATCTTGTGTGGATGGAGGTAGGATGTATGAGACCAAAGTAGAAGGGTGTCCAGTAGCAGTCTTTGAGAAATACTTGTCAGAGCTTAATCCTGCTTGCACTGCACTGTTCCAAACACCATTGCCAAAGCTACCAACATAAGTAACATGCCATGGCTAAGAATTGTCCTGTAAGGGAATGCCAACTTGGTGCATTCACGGAGAGGCTCTATGAAGCTCTGGGCTATTAAAGCATAATACAACAACAAGCATTGAAGTATCACTGATACTTGTATTGGGGTTTCGCAACGTAGAGACATTTGCAGTTGTGACTGGTCATAGGTTAAATGAATCAAGCCTCAGAACCTACGTCGGGAGACCGAATAATTCTAAAAAAACAGAAGTTGTCTAATGCCTTATCGTCAGCATTGAAGTCAGTTAGTTAGTAATAGTGCCAGAATTTAAATAAAAATAATGGTTTGACCTCCAAAATAATTGCAACAGAAACAATTTGGCATTGTTATAATTGAAATGAGGAAGAATAAAACATTTTAAAAGTCTAGAAGTATAAATAGTGGGGAACGTGCATTTTCAGGGAGGCAAGGTTTGTGCAGGGGGTCAATATAAAGTAGGTATATATTAATTGTATTGAAATCTATACCAAAATTGGGCCATATAGAAGGATATTAAAAAAGGTATATTGCCCACTCTGTGGGTATCAATGGGCGGATCCAGGATTTGAAATATGTCAAAAATTACCGGGGGGCTGAAGGCTTGTTGTAAACTGGTCCAAAAGCTAAAAATGTGCTGATTTTGCAAGA
Source organism: Ophioderma brevispina (assembly GCA_023653785.1). NCBI lineage: Eukaryota > Metazoa > Echinodermata > Ophiuroidea > Amphilepidida > Ophiodermatidae > Ophioderma > Ophioderma brevispina. The sequence goes on from JAMKCH010003021.1 coordinate 74,640, forward strand.
ATTTGCGGAATAAAGGGAGGCGCGCGCCCCCTACACCCCTCTGGATCCGCGCGGTTATAGTTAATAGTTATAGGGCAATAAAGGTCAAGGTCATACTGGGGTAGTATTTCAGGAATGGCTCCGATTCTTTTCAAAATGGTCCCAAATTCTTAATATTAGTCCCAAATCCCGAAAATGTATTACTTGCACTCATTCCACATGTGGTTTACATAATTAGAGGTCAAAATTGTAACAATGTCACATATCCTATGGGGTCATTATGCTTACCATCTAATTTACATACTAAAATGTCAATTGCAGGGCAAATATGGCTTTTCTGCTTATAGGATATGGCCAGTGAAAACAATTTGAGACTAGTTTCGTCAATATCTGAAACCACTCTGAAAAGAATAAGAATTAACCAGGATGAAGTTGAGCCATTAAGAGCCTATAATCCTGAAACTATGACTGTTGATAATGGCAAGCTATATATTTTTTATCCCTCATTGATCAGAAATTAAGTTGGGGTAGTTTCAAAACAATTTGATCCGTTTACAAAATGACCCCCTATTTTTTACATGTTGGTCTATTGTTGATTTTTTTAGACTATTTAGAAGTAGGATAACACAAATATTGTTTATGTTGCAAGTACAAAAAACCACAATTTCTTTGTACTATATGGCAGCTAGTGTCACCCTACTAAGCTCATAATAGTGTCTGATGCCAACGTTGGCTATAGTCCTATTCAAATGACTTGCAGCTCAAGAAGTTCTGGATGTGTGGAATTTCGAGGAAGTAGCTGAAATGTCTACAAACCACATAGGGTCTACTACGTCCCTCAAACTATCTCACAGTGTGCGTCAACAGATCAACCAAGCACCACCTCCATCCATGTTATTTCATGTTGCAGTGGTTACTATTAAAGGGAATTAGCAGCGATTTGATAATCAGAAACATCGAAAACATCATCAAAATTCATAAGATAGACAGGGCACACAAGGAGGCTGCCTTTTTTGTTATGGCATGGATATGCGAAACCATAACCTACAAGTGGTTGGCTTAAAATCCGGGTATTAAAGAATAAAAAAAAGGCAGTACTTTTATCTGATTTGTAATTTCTTATACGGCGTATCAAAATTCCGGAATTTCTTCTTGCAGATAACAAAAAAGCCTTTCCCAGATTATATCAAAGATTTTCAGCGTGATATTGTGCACCACGATAATACAGTTTGACCTCAAACACAAACATTTATGATCTTTGTTTATTTGTACTGGTGTAAACCGCAAACAACTGTTTAGTGCAGATTTTGGATGCCACGCGCTTATTTATATTTAAGGGAGACGGTATGACACATATCACTCAAATACTCATTTTCACTATTTGGTGGTTTGTTTCAACAGTAAAGCAGATATGGAATTGTACACAATTATCCTGATTTATAAGTTTTAAAAAAATGCATTTCACATTTTGCAATTTCTCGCATTATCGCTGTTAATCCTTTTTATTCTACAACTTCATGCATTCAATTAATTGTGCTAATTAAAGTATTTCATCCAGTGAGTTTTAACTTAAATTTTTTAAATTTCAATTGCTTATGGATTTGCTGATTTGCGAGACGAGTTTTGGACAATAGTGATTGATAAGTGATGTGTTTAAAACTGTATGGATTTGAAGCGTTTGAACTTTATGGAATTGACTTGAGGATTCAATGAACTTTTGGAGTTTTGGAGACTTATGTTTTGGATGGAGTTACAATTGTTAGACTGCATTTGGACAACAAATTGGAAGGTAAGGAAAATACAACGATTCTAAAAAACAATAAATAATGAAAAAAAGTGGAGTTTTTTTTTGCACAATTACACAAGGATATTGCATATTGATCTTGCTATGAGTTTTAAGGAACTACGGTTGCTCAATGATTGCACATCTCGCACAATATTTGCTAACAATCATAGCTCGACCATATTTTTATCATGCTCAATCCATTACAATTTTTTATCAATATCGTAATACCAACACTGTTAAAAATATCGCCAACTTCAACTTTTTGTTTTTAATCATGATGGCATAGTGCGTGGGCCTCTTACTAAGGAAAATTAAAAGTGGTATTACATACAGATGTATGTGTACACCCATCACAGAAATTTGGATTACATAGTGACAAATCTTGAAACCTGGTATTTTATGGAGTTTAAGGCTGTATTTCACCTTTAAACATGACGGATGTTAAGCTATATTTTCTGCAGTTACTTTGAAATCAAAATTTTAGGCCACGTCATTATAAATTGAGTATCACTTTAAATCCGCTTTTCAAAAATTTCTGTTCTATTTTCTCGCCATACGCCACTAAGTCAATACACCGCCGATGTAGTTTTTCTTTTGATGGCTTCCCTTATACAAAACCGTATGCTTGACCAATATAAAGACCTGTTGACATGGACACTTTTATCCATTACCGCATTGTTTATAAAGATGGTTTAAAGACCAATATAGCACATTGTGACGAGCAACTCCCAATTTCAAAATTGAGAATTTTACAGTTGTTTTGGTAACTGACTAGTAAACTCTACCTGTGAACGGTAATACTAAAAAGTGCGTATTTGTAGTAACAGAAGAGATTCTGTAATTAGAAACGAGATCCCAGATTTTAATTTTACAGGGTAACTGGAAACACAAATTCCTGTCCGTGTTTATAAAACGTGCATCCAGCACGCAAATGACATCTAACTTGACTGCCTGAACAATGGAATAACTAATGGCATGAGCGAAGACATGTAAAAGTCGCTATTTCCAGGCTATTACACATTGGAAGACTGTTTCCTAGCCGCTGTTGAATTATATCGGAGATCTCTATATTAGTTACTCTAATTACAAAATTTTGTCTTTTGCGACACTGACATTTTTGAGCTTTACCATTCACATGTTATAGTCACTAGCCTTCTCCAATTACCAATGCAACTGTGCAAAAACTCAGTTTTGGAAATTGGGGCCGCTCTTCAGAAATGGTGCTGATTATTGCTTTAAGTACAACAAAATAGGATTTCATTGCAAGCCAATCCAAAATTTTGTAAATTTTTTATTTTTTTTATTTTTTTTATTTTTTTTATTTTTTTTATAATCATATTTGAACTATTACAATGCAATGCAGTACTATCCAGGGTGGATTTTACAAAGATTCAACACATGGTAGACCAAGAGAAGATTCTGTTAGCTTCCCACATGCATTGCTTCCAATGTGGCAGCTACTATTGTGAATCGTTAGAGATGAAACATGGCTAAATTGACAGTACGAAACAAGCTTGCATAAAGAATGTTTCATCTCAACGATTCACATGACTGCCTGTACAAAAAATTCCATTGGAATCAATGCATTGTGGAAGCGACGAGCATCTTCTCTTTGGAGACCCATGATAACAAGGTTACTGTTACTATTTCCTATTACGTTGCGCTTAACTTAAGATGGGTCTAAAAAGTCTTTGTGAAATCCACCCCTGACATATACTAATCATCTCTCTATTTGTGCAGTAGTGAATGTCCCACTATCACATGACCTCTATTGGTGAATTATATTGCATTGTGGGATGCGTTCAACTCACCCTCTGCAAAGCACTACGTTCATGGATTGCATTTCAGAGGGTGTGATAATAGTGATTCATGCCTGTTACATTAGATCAAATAGTGGTGAATGACTTTCTCCTGCTCATGTGATCCTGGTGGAATTAATAATGGGTCATCCCAAATAAGATTCCACAATGAATTTACAATGTGCCCTTGTGTCTTGACCAGGAATAGCCTAAGAGTTTAACAGGGCTAGAGAAAGACAGTTCATTCAAATTAAAAGCACAATCTTTTGAAAATTAAAAGAACAAAAGTACAGGACACATTGCAATTCTAGTACATTTTATTGATAAAACATAAAAATTAAAGTGCATTTCATAATGTTAGCACCTTCCTTTCAGTATATCGTTCAATAAGCCCTTTTCGAGTTCAGACATCGCATGTGCAGTTGAGTCGGTTTGGTCAGGTGGAAATTGTGTACTTCTACTACTTCTTCTGGATGAGCACAAGAAGTGCATTGAGCCAGGTCAGAGCAGACAACCAGTGTAGAAATAATTTGAATTTGAGCAAAGATGCAACTGTTAACCGTACCAGCATTTCTAGAATTCCTGGCACAAGCTTGCAAGTGGTTCTTCACCATCACAGTGACCATAGCAGTTGTGCATTTGCAGACAATTATCTACCCATAAATGGGACGCCATTCAAGTTGTACAGGAATCACTGCGCACCAGAAATATACCATTCCTACTTGACCAAAAAGTCAGACATGCGCAGTAGGAACTTGAAAAGAGCTTATAGATATCTTCATTCAGATTTATTCCGCAGTTTTCATTTGCTCTTCCATATTAAGAACAGATTTGTATCACAGTGTCTATAAACCACTGTTCGTAAATTCTGTCCACTTATGGAAAGAGTAAAACAGTTAATCTGTAGACAAGATAAGTCATACATAAATACACATGCCAAAGATTGACAAATAATCATCTCATTTTTTAAAAACAAATCATGAAAAAAGGTTATGATCATAATGTCCTTTAACCTTTGAAATAATATTAAAATTCATGTAACTTGGCTTGTCAATCAATTTGACTTGGCATACACGTATGCACCTTTACATTTTACACACACATTGATGGGTAGTTAAGTCTTTCTGACAAATTTTACTTGAAATTATAGAACATAATCATTTGGACAATTAGGCCAATAAAAGTTTTTTCCTAGGTTCCTGTATTTGGCCACTAAACGTCGGCTTGTAATTTCTTGGACATTACAAATGCATGTTGATCACCGGTCCTGCACTACTTGTAACATATGGTGTCAAGTTTTTTGGTGGGGACGCATGCGTAACGTTCTAAACTCTCCAGTAATTACAGCCAGAGTATGGGTCTGAGATCACTCAGATCAATTAGCAGATTAAACAATACACAAGTGTAAGAAGCAGATATTCAAAGCTTCTGATTAGCTTAAAGAGACACTGGCCCATTTGAAAATAGTGTGCCCTCAAGATTTTTTAAGCTTTTTTATATACTTAAGCCGTTGGCTCACCTAAATTATTAAGACCAATCAACATGCTTATGGGTAAACCGAAAACGAGTTTATAATAATGATTGTCGGCGACATAATTCAGCAAACGACGGAAATGGCGTTTAACACAAGAAAACGCAAGGCGTATGCATGTTTCCCACAGCATGCACCCTGTTTGACCGGTCTGTGACTTTGTGTTTTCTAAATCACTGATACAAGTCAATGATATTCATGTAATCACATTTGTTGATTAGAAGATAACGTTATGGAAAACTTAAAGTAGCCTACAAATTAAATGGATGTCATTTAACCTCTTACTAACAATCCTATTTGTTTTTTTGAGTATTTATTTTTATGTGGTTAAAATGTATTCTCCATTCTTCCAATGCCCTGGACTATCATTGAGAGCAATTGAAGAAATTTCATATTTTGAAAATGTGCCAGTGCCCGCTTAATTGTAAAGGACGACATAACAAAGTGTCTCCTGCTCTAAAGAGCAACAGCGACTTCAAATTGGAAAAACAAACAGGAACAAAAACAATATTACAAAATCATGAAAATATGCTACTTTTACTGAAGTAAGGTTCAAATTTATTTGCTACTACATATTTAAGTTCAAAAGCCTCAAAGTAAGTTTGAAAAGTATTTGAAGTATTTTTGGTCCTCTTATACAGCATACAATGTCTAGTCTGTGACTTAAAGGTGGTTTGACCTGATCATAACCCTGTTGTTCATCTTTTTTCTCCTCACATGAATATCTCTCCAAAAACATCCCGATGCAGGAACCATGTGTGTGTGTGAATTAAAGCAATATTAGCACATTTTGAAGAGCGCCCCAAAATATCAAAATTTGATTTTTTGCAGAGTTATTTGGTAATTGTCTCGGAAACTATACTATAACCTTACAATGAGACAAGCTAAAAAAAGGCGTATTATCATAAAATAAGCAATTTGTATTAAACTTGGGATCCCAGATTGGACGTACCGGCAGAGCTGGAATGCTAAGTTTCTGTCTTTTCATGATGAAATAGTGCCACCTCAAGAAATAACCTATAACCTCCGTAACTTGACTTGCCTGACCCAATCAAACAATTATGGATGAGCGTAGATATTACAGGGCGCTATTTCCACGGCTATTTCACATTGGAAGGCCGTTTCCAGCAGCCGTTGAATTATTATGGATCCCAATTACTTATTCTAATTCCAAAATTTTTCCTTCGTTTGTGAACACCATCACATTTTCGAGCTTAACCATTCACAGGTATAGTTTCTAGCCAGTTACCAATGCAACGTGTACTAATCTCAAAATTTTTGATAAAAATTGAGGGCGCTCTTCAAAAATATGCTAATATTGCTTTAATGTGGTCGACAAAAAAAAAACATTTTTATTCACAGTGTGAATTCCAATTACATCAAAAAGCAAATTGAAGTACATGGTATGCCTATTTGCAGCCTTAACCAACAAATCAATAATTCCAAGGATGTCAAACAGATTCTTGATTCCTTTAACTTCTAAAAATTTTATCTTTTTATTTGCTCTCCCATATGCTGTCAAATTGATATCATATGCATATTCCACATGCAATGCATATGTGGAAAAATCTAATGGTCCCTACTTTTAAGATTAATATTCAACTGTCACCTAAAATGAACCATTCTGACAACAGTCAAGCAGAAGCCAACTTTTCATTCCACCCTCCTTTGGTAATTAAGCTGTATCCTACCAATCTACACATCTACACCCTAAATTTGTTTTGGTGTTCCTCACTTTACTGTTAAGTGAATAGTTTCAGATTAAAATTATCCAATGTCTTTCTTTCATATACATGCTCTGATACCCGGCACAAAGAAGGAAAAGTCATTTTGAGATGATTTGAATATTGAGTTTAAAAATTGATTTAAAAACTTGTATATATGTCCGCCAAATGTCAAGTCAACCTTGTACAATAGGGAACATTTTTATTGTTCACCTAAGTAATGCTCACATTCTTATACAAATTCTTCATGTAATTACCTTCACAGTACCTCCTAGTACCCAAGGAGTACCTCTAGCACAAGTGCCTTACAAGTAAAAATGTGCAGCTATTTATGTACACAGAGCACATTTGCACTGCTTCTTTTAAACCAGCACAACTACTGGCCACTTCAGAAACAAACAAAGCGTTCCGGTATTATTTTTGACAATCTATTCTCCAAGGGGGCAATGTTCACACCGACATTTTGTCTTCCTTGTGTTTAAAATCTTTTCTCTCCTCGGTTTAAACATGTTTTTTCCTCCTCTTGATTAAAAAAATGTTATCCTCAAAACATCCTTTTCTGGCCAATTAGTGTGTCTGCCACCAGTTTTTTTTTTCTATTGAATTGACTCTGACTTTTTTCCCAGACAGGGATAAAACATCTGGCAGTGAAAATGCCTAGGAACATATCATATGAGCTAGTAAAATCTCAATTACCTTGGCAAAGTTCAGTAGATTTCATTCACCAATTAGTTTTAGAAAATACACCCCCTGGTTTTTTGGGTAATGATATATGATATCCCAAATCACAAGCTCAGTTCAACAGTCAATGTATGTAAAGTACAACCCACTGAACGTTGTCCTTGGTTGGATGAGCATATTATAACTCATAGTGTATATAGAGTTTGCTGAGGTTCTAAGGTCAGGTATAATACTACACCAGAATCTGTCTGTGCAGATACGATGAAAAACAGGAAAACTATGGCAAGAAATAAGACACAAAATAGTTCACAATTAAAGTTAAAAAGGCACAGGTTTGAAGAAACAAATAAATGCAACAAAGACAAAGCCACAATAACCACTATAGCCGTACTGTACAAATATTTATATAATTCAATTTATAAAATTTGTGTAAAATACCCCTGGGTGCCCGCATTAGAGCTTTGTAGACAGGAGTCTGGAAGTGACTTTTAGCACAGTAGGTGGTCCTGACATTGCAATGGAACTGGTAACTGTGAATCAATTTTTAATAGGGCAAATTTTGTACTTTTTTAACCCAATTTTTTTTGATATAAAGCATACCTCTCAATAACTTTTTCTACTTCTGACGTAAAATATTTTTGAAATTCAGTCGTTCACATTATATCCAAGCTGGGATTTGTCAATGTTATCATATGTTTGCGCCACATGTTTATATTAAAATTAATTGAATTTGTTTGCAACCGTCCTATTCTTTAGTGTGCGTAGTGATGTATCATCCGGGTGTTTCTCACTGGGAGGTCTTGCAATGGCTACGCCCATGACCAAGAGTCAAATTTATAAATTTGAATTTATAAAACACTTGTACCTAACTGATAATTGATCAAAGACCACAGGGACAGAATTAGGTGACCAAACGTGTGTCCTACGTAATTTGACACTGCATAACAGATGTACATCATAATTTGATAATTCTCGATTTGTTTGGTTTGAACACTCAACCATTCTTAGAACACAAACTTTAATGAAGTAAATTATCAAGTATGTTTGCTGGGGAAACAAATGGTTTATTTTGAAAGTATTTAAATCAATTATAATCTAAAGCTAAAATACTCAGCTTAAAGCTGCACTTAAGCCAATCATGGCCCACACATGACAGAAACGTAAGATGTTGAATTGGTCACCTAATTTAATCTCTGACAGCATTGGTAATCTACAATGTCTTCTCATGCACTGGAATTAATTTAACAAAGGTAGCTATAGACAAAATAAGTGACATCACACTGGAAGAAACAATTTGTACATAACATGTCATAGGTGGTAGTGGTACAACAATTTTGTTTAAAAATCTTCATGTAAACTTGCAAATTAAAATTCAGAACTGCGATGATGAACACATTGCAGCCTTTAGCATGGATGGTCAGAGAAAGCTTTGAGTAAACACAGTATAGACATTCTTTAGCAGCTGGATTAAAGACAAAATAGATTTCTTTTATAAATACACAACATTACATCCTCATATTCTATACACACTCGTAAAGCTATAAAGCAGCAATGAAAAAGCATAAGTTCTTTTCACAAACTTTTAAGACATGTCAATTTACAATATTCATGTTATATCAATTTCAACTTTAAAAAAGTTCATCTGAAAGAGCCAATGACAAAAAGCCCTCAGGAAATTCAATTTAAAGACCACCAAAAATTACCATCAGTATTTGTTAACCATTTTTCCAATGGATACACTTTACAAGCCATTGGTTTATCATACCATAATTATACTTATCTACTTTCATGAAACATCACAAATAATTCCTGATAGTGTAAATGATTACCCCTCATCTGAAATGGCAGATTTTTACTTGCATTAAAGGCACTATCAGTGATTTGCCAAATCGGAAAATCGAAAATTCATCAAAAATCAGATTTGTGCATGTTTGTATCAAGTATAGCTACCCCAACATTCCCTGCAAGTGATAAGACCGAAAGCAACCTAATAAAGACAAATCGGATAATTAAGTCATTACTGTTCGTACGGACACTTAACTACAACACTTAATTGAATGGAGATTCCTATCTTTGAACATTTGGAAAAGTCATTTATGCAAATTCTACAGACTTATCCTTCACTTTTAGGTTACTCCTGCAAATTTCGAATATTTTGACTCTTTTGGGTGGATCACTGATAGTGCCTTTAAGATTGTACTCAATTTTACCATTTACATGGTTTGTTAGCACATACATACTTGTTCCAAAAATACCAAACCTGATTTTAAATGAATTTGACTGTCATCTGGTCAAGCAATCACTGATAGTACCAGGTGGGTGACACTGTGTAAAAATGCCCATAGACGATTTCGCAGGCGTAGTAATACCGCCACCATTTTAGATAAGTCACCTAATTATTTATGCAGTATGACGTAGACCGGGAATGACGTAGCGGCACAGCGCCACGTACGACCGGCGATCCCCAAGTCACATATTTCATGCAGTATACCTCCACTTCGTTGATCGAGTATCCTATCCCGATTTATCTAGGATCCCTGATAGTACCTTTAAGTACTTCCAAGGCCAAGTAATTCATTATTTTTGTGATCTACATGGCAAAAAACTGTGCCTGGCCTCCAATTTTTGGACACTGATTACTTCATGTGAGTTAGCTATCCAGTTGTTGGACTAAGATGTTCCTTCCAGTGTTTCTATTTTAATGTCTATTTTGATTGGTTACTCAAGCAACTATATCATGATATAACATGTAATGAGCCAATCAGAAATAATGTAAGAAAGATGGTAGGCCATAGGGGAAGCTAAAAATCAGAAAAAGACATTTAGCTCTTACATGAAATACAAGTCATCAATTCTAGTTTTCTTTGGTTTTCAAGAATTGCTTCATCAACATCTAATGGATTATTTTGACAACTTCACTTTTTCATATTATATAAATGGCCACAAATGCATGTACGTAATTTGCTGCAAAATTCTAGAGTGAGTGCCTAAGCCCCTCCTATGATCAAAATCATTTTTCTAGTCAACATTTACGATGGTACATTGAGTATTATATTACAGACTGGCGTTTGGTTTGACATCTTCACAAATTACTGTTAGAAGCTGTTAAGGCAAAGTAGATAACTTTCAATGTATTTTTCATGCCAACTTTTTAAGTTGAAGTACTTTTTACAGGCATTGAAATTTTATAAGTGATAAATATCTTGATACAGCCAAGTCGTTTTGAGCCATGCTGGGTTGCATTTGTTGCAGTAATTTAATAAATATGTAGTAGATATATGCAAGTCAAGTTTATCCATATTGTTGATAAACTAGCTGTTTACAGCAAGTAACATCAGTGTTAAATGGATGAATTTAGTATTCTGCCAACACTTAAACTTGGCACCCCTAACATGTGGTTTATGCCATTAATGTTGCCGAATTTGTAGGGTATTTGCAAAACACTGATTTCTTTCCTTTTTAAAAAGTGTTTGAGTTACGTAACTCAGCTGAAACAATTTTCCACATGTAAATATTAATTAAAAGCAAAGGCTGGGTGAGAGTAGAACGGTTACATTTTTCTTGTAATAATAATAAAAATACATCAAATACATACAAATTTGTCTTAAAGAACAAATGTGACCTGCTCCCACAAAACCTGCACAAAGTCGCCAGATCACTTTAGGAGAAAGAGCTCAATGAACTTTGATAAAATCAATAGAAAACAAGAGAATATCCTAAGCAAATATTGATTTTTGATGGACAAAAGAAAGTGCAATGTTTACATGTGATACATCATTTAAAGCTTGTTTATCAGCATTTAAAATCTGTACATATCTTAAAATGAAAAAATCCTACTTTGTTCGGGTTTCGTGGGAATAAATAAATGGTCAACTAGTCCACTCTAAAACTTCAACAGGTTACGTCACTCAAACATTTTTTTACGTCTAATGGTGTAATACAACGAGCATGAATACTGTTCTTAAAACAATCCACTGCCTAATTTGGTTTGGCAGAAATAATATTGCATAATTAGGATAAAGTGGATATATGTATATATAGGTATGACATCACACAAGAGCTAGTTAGAGTACTTTTTACTGTATTGATCTACTTGAATAAGTAACTTAGTGACAGTGGGTAATTTCAATCAGTCAAGGCATATTACAACACATCATTTTCTTCAATAATGTGACAGTCACTTTATATCTTGAGACACACTCTACAGCCCTTATACAACCCGTACCTTAGTAGTAGCTCAGTTTTTACTTTTTACATTTCCCATTAATGCAACTTCTTGATAACAATTGATAACAAGCACTTTGACAAATTGAACCCAGGTAGTATGTGCTGCGTAATGAAGTTATTTTAGGTTGAAGCGCTCGCGTCATACCGCTTTTAGCTACGTTCGCGCGCCCCTGTCAACGTTGCGTCTCGTTGCGTATGAACGTTGCGTACAACGGGTTGTTCGATTGTTGTCACTGGGTGGTGGCAGTCCTTTGTTGTTGTTGTATTTAAGCCGTAAAGTATCGCGACATTGGCTTAAAGATGACATTAAATGTTAAAGCTGTTTAAGAATGAGAACAAAGGTATGATTTTGGGAACCGGTACTCTTTACGACGAATTGAAACCGGCGACACCATTATTTTTGGTATCGCCTTGGTTTCAATTCGTCGTAAGAGTACCAGTTCCCAAAATCAACCTTTATTCTCTAAGTCATTTGTTTGTCTTTCAACTCCCTATGACTCAACTACAGAACACACAGATTGTGTTGAGCTTTCTGGAGCACATCATTTTGCATATGCGTAAAAATGACTACGCCCAAACTTTCTTGTAAATGCAATATAAAAAGAAAAGCACCGCATAACCAGTTTTTGCTCACATAATCAGAGACACATTCAACACTCACCGTCTCTCCATTGTACAGGAGCGTACCGTTTTTGATTGATTCGTTATCATCAACCAACAGTTGATATGCAAATTAGCGCGTCCCGCACAGTGCAGTGTTCAAGGAAGTGCGTTTATGTGGTCTGCTTAAATTGACACACTGTTCGTCGTGTTTGGAACTCTTGAGTACGTGCAAGGGCACCAGGTGCTAACTGCAAAGCAGCAAACATGCCCAAGCTATCGTTTTGCTTTAAATTATGCTAAATATATTACGAGGAAAGATTTCTGTTTAACTGGGAACATTTTAGTATTATAGTGAGAATAATTATATTCCTCTATACACAATATTTTAAGTTTTCATAAGGATTATTGTTGTTGAAAGGGATTCAAACATGCTACAGAGTTGTTCATCACAAATCAAAAACTCTGCATCCGATGCGTCTGCGTATTTTTATCCTGATGGGTGGCTAAAGCCCCCCTCGCTGGATAAAAATACACGGATGCATCATTGTTGATTTGTGATGAACCACTCTGTAACATGTTTGAATCCCTAATTCTTAAACAGCTTTTGCAAATTTACACATGCATCCGATGCGTCTGCGTATTTTTATCCTGATGGGTGGCTAAAGCCCCCCTCGCTGGATAAAAATACACGGATGCATCATTGTTGATTTGTGATGAACCACTCTGTAACATGTTTGAATCCCTAATTCTTAAACAGCTTTTGCAAATTTACACATGCATCCGATGCGTCTGCGTATTTTTATCCTGATGGGTGGCTAAAGCCCCCCTCGCTGGATAAAAATACACGGATGCATCATTGTTGATTTGTGATGAACCACTCTGTAACATGTTTGAATCCCTAATTCTTAAACAGCTTTTGCAAATTTACACATGCATCCGATGCGTCTGCGTATTTTTATCCTGATGGGTGGCTAAAGCCCCCCTCGCTGGATAAAAATACACGGATGCATCATTGTTGATTTGTGATGAACCACTCTGTAACATGTTTGAATCCCTAATTCTTAAACAGCTTTTGCAAATTTACACATGCATCCGATGCGTCTGCGTATTTTTATCCTGATGGGTGGCTAAAGCCCCCCTCGCTGGATAAAAATACACGGATGCATCATTGTTGATTTGTGATGAACCACTCTGTAACATGTTTGAATCCCTAATTCTTAAACAGCTTTTGCAAATTTACACATGCATCCGATGCGTCTGCGTATTTTTATCCTGATGGGTGGCTAAAGCCCCCCTCGCTGGATAAAAATACACGGATGCATCATTGTTGATTTGTGATGAACCACTCTGTAACATGTTTGAATCCCTAATTCTTAAACAGCTTTTGCAAATTTACACATGCATCCGATGCGTCTGCGTATTTTTATCCTGATGGGTGGCTAAAGCCCCCCTCGCTGGATAAAAATACACGGATGCATCATTGTTGATTTGTGATGAACCACTCTGTAACATGTTTGAATCCCTAATTCTTAAACAGCTTTTGCAAATTTACACATGCATCCGATGCGTCTGCGTATTTTTATCCTGATGGGTGGCTAAAGCCCCCCTCGCTGGATAAAAATACACGGATGCATCATTGTTGATTTGTGATGAACCACTCTGTAACATGTTTGAATCCCTAATTCTTAAACAGCTTTTGCAAATTTACACATGCATCCGATGCGTCTGCGTATTTTTATCCTGATGGGTGGCTAAAGCCCCCCTCGCTGGATAAAAATACACGGATGCATCATTGTTGATTTGTGATGAACCACTCTGTAACGTGTTTGAATCCCTAATTCTTAAACAGCTTTTGCAAATTTACACAATTTCATTGGTCCCTGTCTGATTTCAATTTTCACTTCAGACTGGTCATTCCCCACTGTGTATTGACGTTACTGCGAGGTTAATACACTCACGTCATACCACATTTTGCTACATTCGCGCACGCCTGGCGATACCATTATTTTGCATGTAAAAAACCTGGCCTCTGGCCTTCCTCTTTAAATAATGGTATCACCTTGATTTTAATTCATCGTAAAGAGAGTACTGGTTTCCAAAATTATACCTTTGTTCTCTAACTCCAGAGACCTTAGCTATTGCTCTTTTTATTATTCTGTGGACTCAACGTTTTGTACAATTTCTAGGCAAATCAGGACAAAACTTTATTTCAGTGCAAGTTCGGTACAACTAATCAGGTCAAAGGTGGATTAACACTCATGTCATTGTACTGAGCTAGCACCTCTGAATTTTTTTCAATTGTTTTCAAATAAATTACTGGATATATGTATTTCAGATATACATTATGCCAATGTTTTTCAGTATTGCTGCGAAAAGACTACACAACTATTCGGCAATACATGCAACCAAGGTTGTTCACTGCTTGACAGCACCTCTGTTCTCAAAGCACAGAGCATAATACTTATCCTTAAACCATGGAATATCATTTTCCTAAGACCTATTGCTGAATCTGATCACTGTTGATTTCATACTCAGTTACATTATGTCCTTAAGTGGCATAATAACCATACTACTTTTCACGATGAAATTGAAACACTCATTGTCACCATATTTGGTCCACATTTTTTTTTCATCACACACCATTATACTTGTTATACTGTAAATCTCTTCTAGACTAGTTAACAATTCCTCATGTTTCAAATGTTTATTTTGCAGCACCACATCCACTTTAAACATTTAAAGTACTACAAAATCTAGGGTCAGAAATGATGCAATCTTACACTAAATTAAACCAACTTTTTTATGCAGTTTCCCGGGGCGGATTTAAGGGAGAGTGCCCCCCCATTTTCGCAGAGCACAGGGCACCAGCCTGACCTTTTTGTGGGCCCCAGGCCACTGCCACGGCAGTGAGCGGTGCCAGTTTTCTTATTCCTGGATCCGCGCCTGGTTTCCTTATTTTTGTAAGGAGTTGTACATAATGGGAACTGAAAACATTTGCATAATTACCAATTTTATACCCCAATTAGTTTAAACTAGAATTTTGCCGTTCTTGGGTTTTGCATTTATAGGACAAAATTTTTCTCAACTTTCATGTCTGTCATCATAGAAGAAACCCTCCTTTGTTCAGTGCAATTTTAATTGCCACAGACTGATATAGGTGACATACACAGGGCAGGGAAGAATTTAGTATTGTGCAACCACCCTATGAATTTGGCAGCCTCAATGGAATAAACTACATGTTGAAGGATATGGTGGCAGAATACTGAATTCATCCCCAGGGCAGAGCTCCTATATCTAGGGATACCACTGGTGATGAGCTAACTCAATAGTACATGATCTTACTCCGCAACACACATAACCTGCTTCTGTTTCAATCTACAAACCCATGGACAATCTGGGCAAAATCCATAGCAATCCACAGACAAACTTCTTCATCTGCTGGCCACAAATCTCAAATGGCCACAAATGGCCATAATCCTGAAGTGTTCTGCCTTTGTTATTGAATACCCAACAAAGTATCCGATCTTGTAAGTCACCACTGCGATTGCATGGCTTCTATACTTGCATAGGGGACTAGGTAGGAGATAATATAAAACATGTCCTGGCGCTAAGTTAGCAATTTTGGTTTGCACAAATTTGCACAAACCAATTGATGTGAAAATCACATCCATAAAGAGTTGTTGTTTTCATTCCATAAATCCAACAAAACTAAACCAGCCCATTTGCATATTTATTAATGATTTTTAAATATGATATGCATACCAAATATGGAGTGCTTTAAAGTATGGTCAACATGGGAAGTAACCAAACATTGTATTACCTTTACCAAATATCATCATACCTTTACAAAATATGGTGGAACCTAAAGAGTATGGTAATGAGCACCGGTGGTTACATCTTCGCTTCTCTTTCTCATATTTGTTGGCAGACTTGATTTCCAGAGTTGACTAACTTGCCACACATTCTGTTAAAAATCACACTACTCGTGAATTGTGTCAGTGATAGAAGTCTCTTGATGGTGAAATTAGAGATTCTGTTGCAACCAGCTGAGTACCATAGTTTCATAATGTTCGCTAGCATCGGGCTTCCTTATGCCGTGTCTCTCCTGGGGATAGATCTGAAATTGAATATGAATGACATGTGTAATATTTTGTAACACATTTTTTGAAGTAGCTATAATAATAACTTAGATAGGATTGCAAATCTGATCTTGAGGACTAAGTATAAGAGCATCACATCTGAAATGCACCATTGGGTTGACTGCTCTTGAGGTGGCATATTGTTGACAGATGACGCAGTTGTAATGATTCTTGGGGAACTGTCCTATTATCATATGTACTAAAGATCAAATTGTATACTGAGGTCACCGTCAAACCCACCGCATCCATTATTTTTGAAGAACAAAAGGCCACAAAATATAATAAAAAGTGCTAATTTGCACAATTAGGTCCCAAAAATGTTTGCTTGTCCTTGTTTTTTTTTTCTTTAGAATTTGCACATTTGAAATTACACCAAAACAGCATTTTAAACACTCTTGAAACTTTCAAAATGTTTCAAAACAAAATGAAGTATTGAAAATCTTACAATTGCCCAATTTTACCCCTTATTAAGTTAAGTTTTTGGCTATGATTGATTTGTATAAAAAAAATACATCGGTCCTCGGACCGCTTGTGTCGCCTGCCGTCGCGGTTAGTGAATGATAGGCCTAACATGACCGTTGACCTTGATATGTGACCTTTGACCTCATCAACAAATGAGGGATCTCATGTTGCACCTATGAATCAAGTTTGGTTCCAATTGAACTTCAACTTTTCAAATGAGGTCAATTTTACATTTTCAGCCTATTTTACAACTTGACCTCACATGATCTTTGACTTTGGCATGTGACCTTTGACCTCATCAAAAAGTGGGGGATGCTATGTTGCACCTGTGACCCAAGTTTGGTTTAAATCCATCAAAGTATGAGGATATTACAGGCAAATGTTAACCCTTTTCACTAACAGAACATCATCAACAACAACAGACTACAGACATCATCAACAACAACAGACTACAGACATCATCAACAACAACAGACTACAGACATCAACAACAACAGACTACAGACATCAACAACAGACAACAACAGTGGACAAAGTGATCCCTATGTGTCTTCCTGCCTTAGGGCAGGCGACACAAAACAAGAACGACCAAACCTATTCCAATATTAGCGTAATAATTATTTGTTTTTGCCTTAACATTGTCAACCTGGCTTACATATCGACCCAACAACAAAAAAGTCTGTACAGAATGTAGGCATAAAGATCATAAGTCAAAATGGAGAATCAGAAAAGTAAAAGCAGCATACAGCCGAGTTTGCAGATATCACAAATTCTTAATTTTGCCTAATGTGCATGAGCACTTAGGTAAATCGTTGTGTGTGTGTGTGGGGGGGGGCCTTATCTATAAACTCACTTATAGCATATTTTTCTCACCAACTATTTAAAATAAATATTACTAACAATAAATATACAGCATTCACGGAACGCATGTGTCGTCTGCCACTGCGGATTGTGAATGGGGACAAAGGTCACATGGGGTCACCAGGACGTGTGACAATACCCAAGGACCATGGTATCCAAGTGTCATGAAAATTGAGCAACACATGTGGAAACATCAAGCATGGATTATAATTGACAATTTTGGGCCATGACCTCTAATGACCTCTAGATTGAAATGACCCACATTCTTCGAGGTGTAACTGTGGGGCACTACCCAAGGACTATACATGCCATGCCATTAAGTGCCATGAAAATGTGTGCATGTATGTGTAAACAGAGAGCAATTGAATTTTAGGGTGTGACATTTGGGGTCACAATTTTTACCACAGGATAACAACCACCAATCCTACGTGCCTCTTGAGACAACACAACAATGTAACTAACCTGTACATGATATGGTTTACAATTCCTGAAATTCAATCAATAAGTAAGCTGTGTGATTGGAACTGGAAGTGAACATTCTCGTCAATCAGACCATGCACTATCAGCAGACGGTTCTCCCTGGAGGAAAAGAAGACGAATTGTACTGTAAATAATTGGAGTTTTAAATAAATAAATAATAACAAAATCTTGTAATAGTGCTTTAAACAAGCTTTGGCTATTATTACACGGCCACAGGGATTGTCACCATCATTTTGCTTAACATCAGAATAGATGCAGCACTATTGTGGCATTGCCACTGCAGTGGCTGTGCTCTTGGTATATCTTTGGCATTTCACACTCCTTTTACTGCATGCAGCTGTGTGCAGTAGGAACAAAGAGCATGTGAGGAATTGCAAAGCTTAAAATATATCTTTGAAGATTGTATTTGATGATAAATAAAGCAATCAAAGTTAACAAAACAGATCAGAAAAACCCAATTCACACGAATACATTTATTTAAAATTGCAAAAAAGAGGGATCACCTCACTATGCTTTCGAGTATATATGATACATTTTATAAGATATTAAAACAGCCAATCGATCACAAAATATGTATAGAGTAAACCAACGTTTTTAAATCTGGTTTCCCGCTAACGGGGTGCTTATTCACTCACATTCATAGCAAATGCTGCGTGATTATTACTGGGCACCAAATATAATTTGACCAATACCCTTCCTGCCGTCAATGTGCTGGATGGCGAGCACTGGCTTTTCTCCAAGTTGACCGCCCTTGTAGATAGACCTTCTTTTTAGTTCTACCAGTGGCAACCACTAACTCGCTCATAGTCTTGCCCTTAAAACCTGAGGGAGTGCCGTTTAAGCTGCCGACACCCGGCTTCTGGGACAGGAACTCGTTACCAGATACCAGTAACACAGCCCTCAACGAAAACCGGACCTTTTTGTAATCATGCGCGTGAAGTCCTGATATTGCCAATGCCCCTCTTAAATCTCCGTTGATTTTGGTGATTTAGGGTGAAGGGGTTTTGACCTTTGACCCCTGGTAACTCTTTATACATATACAGTAACTCCCATAACTAACATTATTGAGAGCTCGTAAAACAAAAACTCATCTCTAGCTTTTGTGAAAGTTTAAGCAAATCGTTATTTATCAAGAGGGAACTAAACTTATTGGTAAAAAAGCTACCCTCCAGGTATTTCCACGCCAACTTTAAACATTATTCGGAAATTTAATTTCCCTCCCTTTTTGCCCAATAACACGCTAAAATTTGAGTTATTCGCTAAAAAAAAGTCCACTTGAAATTACAACCCCGCTTTTGCTGTTTTATATAGTAAAATAAAAAAAATTGTCAACTGACTCATCAGGGAAATCTTATGGCTAGATTGCGTATGGAAGCCTCTGAGTAGCCGGCTGGGTTGTTGAGTGGGGGTCCATGTAACTCTCTGTATAGCCTGTGTCATATACTTTCCAACATGTGACTGGTGCCCCAGCTATTGCAACCTGCCAAAGAGACAAAGTAAACGTTTTTTAAAAGTTCCTAAAATGTTGGAAAAATGTACTCCCGCCACTTTTCAACCGACGAACTCATTTTTTGCTCATTTTCATTGCTTTTGAAACGATTGGTAAAGATTACACTCTCTTGGAATGCAGTGACCCCAAGAATATACATATCACCTTTGAAATATCACCTTTTGGTCAAACAAAACACATGAAACAACAACCATGTTCATTTGTCTATAACCACTGTTGATGAAAAAATAAGTGTCTTTCAAGGGTGACCCAATTGCCATCCACCCAACGACACATTTCTATGGTTAATTTAATATCATCATTCTTGCTATCCAACCGCAGACCATTTTACTCAAAATGTTGCACTATGCTTCCATTGAGGAAAAAACTGAAAATTCAGACTATGATCCACCCACCTTTGATTTTAGGGCATTAAAATAAGTTTGTCACCTTGAACAATTAAGCATAGGTTAAGATAGGTTAAGCATCCCTCGTTCATTCAGTTAATCCTGGGCAAAGTAAAGTATTTTAAACTCTATGGAAACAAAACAGAACTGCTCTATTGACATTTTGCTCTCACTTTTTTAATCTCCACTTGAAGCTCTTATTGGGCTTGCCAATTAAAGCATGTCCTCATAGGTGGCCACCAAAGACAGGTGCTTACCTGGAAGACATCGGGTCTCTTTGCTAGACCCAAAAGTGACATATACCCGCCATATGACCAACCGTGTATAGCCACACGAGACAGGTCAATGAAACCTGTCTTGGCAGCTACCCAGTGAAGTCCTTCTACTTGGTCTTCTATCTCAACTGCTCCCTGAAATTAAAAAAAAAACAACACAGGAATGGTAAATGACAGTCATTGCTTACTGTGAATCTACCCAACAAAGTGAATGATCTCATGGTCATATTCTTATACCACACAAGTAACGTTTTATTCTATGCAAATAGCTAATAAACTTGAAAGGGGCATATCATGATCCACGGCCTTTGCCACTAATTTTGTGACCATCTCTCATGTACCCTACCCCAGGGATCATTCCACCAAAGTTCCATAAATATATATAAATTTTACATGGGTTAACATGCAGGGTAAAAATTTTTAATTACACACACACACGCACACATGCACACAGGTGCTTGCACACACACACACATCCAGTATGGCATCAGATTGCTACGTGATCCTTCCAGCTATAAACGGTAGCCAATCAACACCTTTTGAAAATGATTACTTACTAATCTATGCTTAAGAATTCCTTCAAACTTCAACCCTCTACTTGACGATCCTCTGCTATCTATGACAACCACAGCGTATCCAGCGATGCCAGGGTGTGTAATCTGAGAAGTCTCATTCCTTTATACGATCTTGTGACCAATTGCACCTGCGGCCCTCCGTAAACAAAGAGAACTGTGGGATACTGTTTGCCCGGCTCCAGATTGTGGGGCTTGTATAGTAGTCCGTACATGTCTTGGCCGGTCTGAGAGTGCTTGTAGGTGAATATTCAGGGTGGTATACAGGGAGCTGGCAGGGCTATGAAGACATTGTAAAAAAAACACAACAAAATATGAAGTATGGGATTTTGTTGGACTTTTGGTCATAATGATCATGGTTAAAAGCAACAACTGTGATGCAAAAGTTTGAAAGGTTGAAAATAATTTACTGCAAATTATAAACCTATTGTGGTATCAAGATATAATAAGAAATGGATTATGGGAGAAATGTCTTCTGTGTTTATTTCGAGGGTTGGACAATCAGAAAGCACTTAACTCCAAAAATACTCTTTTGAGAAATGTGAGGTTTAATATTTTCTACTAAGCAAAATCCATGTCATTACTCTAAAATGTAAAATCTCATACCTCATTATGGTACTGTAAGCAAAATGATATAAACTTTAGTAAACAAGAAAAATTTTTAATTAGAAACCAGCCACAATTAAAGAAATTCTTTAGTCCTTCTGACGGTAACTGGAAAATGGTAATCTGTGGTTACTAATTTGAATCAATTGGCCTACGATTTGACACCTTATTTCATCAGATGTTTAAGATTATCCCTTTGGGAATGTTTTAAAACAAATCATCAATATATAGTGGGATAGGGAGCTTAAAAATATAGCTGTTGAAATTCTGGCAATGGAAGTATGAAAGCCCTCAAACTATTGTTTGGCCAAATACCAGTTACCATGCAGAAGGTCGTAACTCAGAGTTAATGCTTTCTGTTAGTAAACAAAGTGTGCACCGTTGAGATGTGGTGAAGTGTGATTTTGCTGATAGGCAATAAGGAAGTAGACTGAAGTTAAGGCTTCATGGTTTTCAGAATCTGTAGGGGTTGTACTGATTTTTTGGTACAAAACCGCAAAATCACCAAAAAGTGAGTTACGTCCTTCTGTTTGTCAACCCTCGATTTCTTCTACTTAATTCAACCAATTTTTTTGCTTCAAAACAAGCAAACGAAAACTATTGCCCAAGGTTAAAAGGAAAACCAAAGCCTGAATAACCTTCAGTTTACTGATTTGCCATCATCCATAGGTGACATATCCGACTTCTATCATAGGTGGTAGTGCCCAGGGCTAATATTGAAACAGTTGTTGGTTACATTTGCTCAGTCAGCTACAACTGGCTGCAACCTATTTCTAAGTAAAGCTGCAATTGGGTCTTAGTCCTTGTATTACTTCTGGTTACTGGGAAACTTGCAGTATCTAATGGATGTAACTGTTAGTGGCCCTGACACTTGAATGGTTTAATTTGAACACTGCTGTAACTGGCTGGTTGTTTAGATTGCCTTTTGAGTACACACAAAGTACCTTGTAGTCCCTGCCAATTAAAAATCAGAGGAAAATGAAAAATAATTACGATTCCCTAAAGACACATGTTTGTGTCAGTTTAACTTTGAACCTTCACATTTCTGCCTGCTTCAACTAACCTTCCAAGATTCTTCTGTGTTTGATTTGGTATCCTTCAAATATAAAGGTAAACTTTAGAAGTGACAGACAAACAAAGGCAAAATAGTGAAAAAATAAAGGCCAGCGTTGACTCAAATTTACAAAATTCATGAAGTTTACACAACTGTAAAAGCACTGTATTTTGGTATAACTTTAAAGGGGATGACCTGATGTCAATATATAAGTTTTCATCTTTATAGAATGGCCTACACCACACCCCCATCTGATAAAGCTTCATCCAAATTTCAACCTGTTTTGATGTTAGAGCTAGAAATGTAATCCACTTGGAGTACTCCGTAAAATTAAAATCGGTCAACCAAAATTGCACCATTTTCCCTCATAACATCCAAAACAAATATCATTTAGCCCTAATATTTTTACAGGGGTAATGAAAAATCGTACTTTCTTTAGATACCTAACTTTTGACCACTTCGGGTAAAATCCCGGGGGTGCTGGGGACAAGGCTATTAGTGATCGACCATGGCCCTTTAAACAAGCAAATGAAGACAGTTGCATAACACTTTTTCTTCTATCTTGTTAGCTAGTCTATGTGATGACAAACAGCCCAATTGAAAGAAATTGTGTGAATTGTACAAAGGTCACTGTTCTGCACAGGAATTTCGAGAAACTATCTTACCGACCTCAGAGCCACTGTGTGCACATTGACGCCTAGTTGTCAGTTAAGCCTACTGGAGGCCCTCAGGATTAGTATATGACACATGTACCTATAATAAAACACAAACCTTGAATAATGACAATGAGGGTCACAGTGTGTGTGTGTTGTGTACATTTGCAGCCTAGTTGAATTAGCCTACCAAACAGGCGCTGACTTAGGGAGGGGGTGGAGGGGCGGCGCGCTCCGGTAATTATGCAAATCTTGCAAATCAGCCCAGTTCAGCCCGTCAGCCCCCGGTAATTTTTACATTTTTCAAATCCTGGATCCGCCCCTGCCAAAGGACAATTTTGTACTGATATATGCAATTTGTAATTAGACCCAGGATCCAGTGAACTATTGTCATTCATACATCAGTGTTTTCATGATCCTGTTTTCACTTCCCTTGACAACCCGGAAGCTCACATTTAGTCAAAATCACTATATGTTTTATAAATCATATCAAACACGAGGCCTGATTTCCTTTCGCAAATGTTGACTGAATATATGCATTTCCCTTCTGGGAAGTGGAATGCCCCAAACTACCTATTTAGCACCCCTAAAGAGAAAATGGTCTCACCAGTGACCCCCAGGTCCACCCTGTCGGCCATTACTCTTCCCGAATTCCGTTTTGGCTCAGAGCCCCACGGACGCTGCACATATCATGTTTGTGG